>CACRXP010001436.1:8560-19687 GCA_902702965.1 Spirometra erinaceieuropaei | reverse complement strand
ATGGCAGAGTCAAGAAGACCGGAGGGTGTAGGTGACTGGGGGGGGGGGAGGGGGAAACTCGCACCTGGGCGTACCACCACACCTCCTGGTCCACAACGTACAAATCACCAGTATTATGCGCAAGAAATAAAAATGGAGCCGGCTCGGATCGCAAATGCCGTGGCATGGACCTGGATCCGGTCCTGCAGCCAGATCGGCGGTGTTGCCACTTGCAGCGGGAGCACATTTCCAATAACGCCTGCCGGACCCCAATCTAGCCCCTCCCCCCGTGTTCTTCCAGCCCGTTCGCCGCATGACTCGTTTTAGGGTGCCCACTATCACTATAAGCTTATTAGCGCGCAAGTCACGGTCCCTGCGTGTTCACTTGGGGGGATCCGTATCTCTCATATCAGCCACTCAGAAGGCATTTAACCCACTGCAGTCCTTAATATGGACACTGTATAGAGATGGTCATTTCTGATTTATTAGCCGTCGTCAGCCAGCCATACCCAACCCCGAAGAGTGGAACACCCGAGGCTCGAATTCGTCGTTGTGCGGTTGCTGGTTGGGCGCGAGAGAGAGCCCGTAAGGCACAACGGAACGAGTGAGTTTCGTAAGAACGATCAGTGAGCGCCTCCTACCATTGTATATTCCCGATCGAAAACCGACAGGGCAACGGGCTCGTGGCCCGGTGGGTAGAGGCGTTGACTTCTAGCAAACAGGTCGCGAGGTCGCGCGTTCGAGCCTTGGTTGTTCCACACTTCGGGGTTGGGTATGATTGACTGACGGCGGCTAATAAGCCAGAAATGGCCATTCCAGTCTCCCTTGTCTTTGTCGGTAATATCATTCTGCCTATATATCATGCGCCGCTAGGTGGCTGCCGGTTGGGCTCGAGAGAGAGAGCCCTTAAGGCACAACGGAACGAGTGAGTTCCGCAAGAACGATCGGTGAGCGCCGCCTACCATTGTATATTCCCGATCGAAAACCGACAGGGCAACGGACGCATATTCACCCCCCCCCCCCAACGAACTCTCTTCCTTAAAGTGCATTTTTAGTATATTAAGAGAGGCATGCAAAGTAAATGCTATCTTTCTCTTTTTAAGAACGCCACGTATCGTTTCCTAAAAGACCCACGTTGCCTCTTTTCCCGTCATGGTTTAGAAAGCGATATACATCCGTTTCTGAACGCTAAGGATTACAGCTCAGCAGTTTATCCTGGGTATAACTGGCATGCTGTATGCCTGCTATAAGCCCTTCACAGCGAACTGTGTCGCCTTCACAGTCACTGCATAAATATGGGCGACTTTTAAAAGTGCAGTAATTCATGTGCCATTATATTTTCCCCAAATATGGTTTACAGTACTCACTCAATCACATCCATGCACATTTGGTGGGAAGTCTTAACGTTTATGATATTAATGAATGCACATCAGACGTTTTGCATTTTGACTGACATTACCGACAATGACGAGGAAAACTGAAACGACCATTCCTGGCTTATTAGCCGTCGTCAGTCAATCATACCTAACCCTGAAGCGTGGAACACCTGGGGCTCAATCCCGCGACCTGATGGTTAAAAGTCCAAAGCCTCTAACCACTGAGCCACGGGCTCGTTGTTCTGTCGGTTTGCTATAGGCAATTTATAATGGTAGAGGGGCGCTCACCGATCGTTCTTACGAAAATCATTCTTTCCGTTTTTGCCTTACGGGCTCTCTCTCTCTCGAGCCCCACCAGCAGTCGCACAGCGACGCATGATACAGGGCAAATGGCACCGCTGACAGAGACAAGGGGCATTGGGGTGGAGATTTCTGGCTTGCCAGCCATCCTCAGCCAGCCATACCCATCCCCTGGTCTTGGGTAACTTGGTGGAATGCCTACTAAACACCCAATGAAGAAAAATCGAGGAATTAAACCCAAATTATCTAAAAATCGGAGATTATATAATTCCGCACTAGATCTCTAACCTTATAGACGCATACCTACATGGGTATTCAAACAAGCCACTCACACTGTCAAGACGGTAACTTTTTTTGAAACAAACCATGCCAATTGTGAATTACGAAATTCGAACTAACGTTTGCAGCTAAACGATTGAAAGACAGGAAATACGGCACTTCCTCCTAGCAAAAATAAGTAACTTAGTTATTCCTAGCTAAGGGAAGGAACATACATATGTAGGTAAACTAGGCACAGTTTTTATTAGAATCCTTTGGGGAATATAAGACCAGGTAAAATTGCAGATCGCGAGTCGATTGTTGAATACCAAAGTTAATGCTATGAGCGACAATCCGCAGAGGACTCGTGCGTAATTTTCTTCAAAATTCTTTCTTAAGACAGGCGACCGACTTTACAGGAATTATTCGAATTCACTGAAAAATATCTAGACTGCAAGTGAGTTGGGATTTAAAGCATTTAAAACTAAGCCATGCGGCCGAGACTACTTTCATTCTAGGTCGGGCTCCAAGGCACAAAGGGCGAGTATATCCGGTTAATCGATAGGTGAGCGTTATTCTGGCACAGTTGTCGTGCCCAATCGCAACCGACATGACGGCTAGTCCGTGAGTCAATGGTTAGAGGGCTATACCACTAACCAAAAGAGCACGGATTTGAGCCCCGGGTGCTCCAAAACCTGGAATTGGTGGAGGCTGTCTGACGATGGCTAGTAGGCCAGAAACGACCACCTCAGTCTTCCACGCCCCCGGCAGTAGTTTCAACCTGTCTATATTACCAGTCGCTGTCCCATTGTCTACAAAGCTCTAGATCGAGGTGGACGCCCCTCTACTTCCGTTGTCGTTATATCTATCGCTTCCGTGCTTGCGACCATGACTAATCAGTACTTTTCATTCACAATTATATTAGGAGCTTTTAGCCAGGCCTCTGAGAATTTTACAACATTTAAAATGGTCCATGAACTGGCCTTGGAATCCTAATGTTAAGTGCAAATTGTGACGCCTGTGGCGTTGGGTACGCCAGTACTGGCTTATTTGTCTGTTGATAGAGTGAGACACCCAGTTGATGGAGGGTTATTATCATGCGAGACACAAAGGATCGCTGGCAGTAAAAATTGGCCTCCAAAGCAAATGGCTTTCCCTACGGGTGATTGCTGCCGTCAGCCGACGGCCTGATAATGTAGCTTTGGTGACGAGAAAATACTAACTCGAACCAGGAGCTTCAGGGGTGAGTTGAAGCTCCAAACCTGCGACAGCTGCTGTTCGCGCAGTTCACAGCAGGTGAAGGGAGCACTCTCGGCGTGCCCCCCCCCCCCTCCTTCTACCTTATTTCCCGGGCTATGACCTCCGAAGGTGGTTGCATAACAGTTACAAACCGTCAGCAGTTGCAAGAGCCTTGCTATAGCAAAGATACATACAAGCAGGCTGTAGATTTCTAGTTTATTATCCCTGATCGTGGACAGCCTCGGGGTTGGGCCAGTCCAACAGCTGCAAGGCGAACGGACACCTTCGTGCAAGGATTAATTTCTACGCTTGAGTGCTCGCGAGATATGCTTCTGTCACCAGGTACCGTTCCCATCCCAACCTCAATCCTGTTTTCTGGACAACATTTTCGCCCTCTGTAGGTTGCCAGAAAGCTGTAATTCAATACAACATTTAACTT
Source organism: Spirometra erinaceieuropaei (assembly GCA_902702965.1). Lineage (NCBI taxonomy): Eukaryota > Metazoa > Platyhelminthes > Cestoda > Diphyllobothriidea > Diphyllobothriidae > Spirometra > Spirometra erinaceieuropaei. The sequence goes on along the minus strand of CACRXP010001436.1, from coordinate 16,096 downwards.
TCGGTATGAGGAGAGTTATTTTAAGCGTTCAAGGCCGACTGTCTTGGTAATCACGGAGTCCTCTTCGTAAGGCCATGCGTTTTATTGAAGTGGTTTCATCTGTAGACCTACTCCCACGTCCGGCCAAGTAGTCAATTTATCAGCCAACGAACTGAAACCTATAAAAACATCTAATTTTCATTCTCCACGAGGTGTCTCAAACCAGCACAATGTAAATTCCTGAAAAGAGTTTTCACCTCTCCGCCGTCGCCGCTTACCACTTCATCGAAGACAAGCGTAACTGGAATTTGTCAGAGAGAGAGAGAGACCCGTGCTTGATGATGATCGACAGACCAGGATGGGGGGGGGGTTGTAGAGACAGGAAGTCGTATCTGTCGCCTCCCCCCCCCCACTGGCCACCCCTGCACTTGCTCATGCTCACCATATGGTGGTGGTGGCGGTGGCAGACCAACGTAAACGCGTCGCCCTCTTCACGTTCATTCACGCCCTCGTCCACGCGCCCATGAGCAGTGGCGCGAGGGGAGATTGAGCCAATAGAAGGCGCGCGAGTCGCACTTACGCACGCACACGCGCGTGTAGGACGCACCCGGGTGGCCGCCAAGCGAGCTAATCCTGACAAGGCGCCGCTTTACCGCACTCCCTCCCCAATAAAGGGGAGAGAGGGGGGGAGGACCACGAAGGAGGAGCGCACAGAAGCGATTGTGGGTGGATGTGGTGCCTTGTGAACACGGCAATCGTGGGGATATTTATTAATTTTGGTAGAGGGCGAAATCGCCCGCTGTGACGATGACCTCTCCAATGAGTGGGGGCGGAGGGGGGGGGAGGGAGGAAGACCTAATCGACCGCACACGCCGAGGTGTCCTGGTGTGATAAACGGCGCGCGGTTACAGGGGGTAGTCCTGACGACATTTGGGGTGTTGGTCGTGGTAGTGGCCCGGTGCAATTCGTTGTGGCAACACTATTCGCGAGGTCCCTCATTAAAAAACCAAAACAGTACTTTCATAATTGGCTATCTAGGTATAATGTGACGAGGGAACTTGTATGGAACTGCCAAAGGTCTGGGAGACCGCAGAGTAAGACATGGTGCTTGGCTTTACAAAAGTCAACAGATCCTAGACCAATAGCTTAGTACTCATCGGGCTGGAGTATTCGCTAATTAGTAAGACCACCTTCCGTTCAGAAAACTCCTTTACGTCCGACAGGAAAAGATCTGCGAGGCTCACCCTTGCAGTGCTTGCAAATGGATCGACGCTTGGCAGCTAAACTGCTCTCTGGGTGAATTTGATAGGTTTTTGCACGCAGTCCATGGCCATGATCCTCGTGGCATTCAGGAGCCAGAAGTAGCAGACGTTTGCTTTGTGATCGCCGACGCTTTTCGTGAATGAATTTCCGAACACCATGATTCCACACAAGCAGACTCGCCGAGATTTTCCTAACTGGTTGATTAGTTAAATCATTTAAGTCTACCAAAATACACATTTATTCACCGCTGCGGTCGGATATTGGACCTCCCCCTCTCCCTCGGAACTACGGGATGGCCTCGCATTAGATTGGAGGGGGTTCTTGTTCCGGTGTCATAACTTTAACCCTAACCCCCATGGCTTTGGCCTTAATCCTCAAAACCCCGACCACAACTCTAACCACCTCTAAATTTGAGAGCGAAACCACCAGTAGTTGGGTAGGAGATCAGTATCCCCGTACTCGACCAAGAAAACTAATTTGACAGTCCGAATAAACCTGGACGGATAACTTTGCTTCGTAACTCAGTTAATTAACCGTTAGTTATTCTTGCTTTTTCTCCCGCGGACGTGAATCCCGCCATGGCCGCCAAGTTTTTCTGCAGTCGGGGAGTTAGTTAAGGCAATAAAATCTGCCAAAATGCAGACAGATTTTATTACTGTCAAAATGTACAGTTGGCGTGCGAACCGCGCTTACTTCAAGGACGCGCTGACGTGATTGGTAGACGTCCTTGAAAATTATTACGAGTAAACAAAGAAGAGCATTCCGCGCTTCAGTTAGCTGACATAGCAGTTTCCTGCGTTAACTCGGCGCACTTTGCATGAGTGGTAAAAATAGCAGATCCGTTTCAAAAGCTGACCAAATGTCGACAATCCAGGATAATTTTTCATCGGTCAGGCAACTCTTGAAGCCAAAGCGAGATCCGAGGGGACGGGAGGAATAGGGAGGTCGTGGTGGTGGTGTGGGTAGTAGACAGCCCCCTCCACATCCGGGGTTCCCCTCGAGGGCGACGTTTGTCGAGCGAAATCCTGTGGCAAGCTGCCCCCCCCCCCCTCCCCCATCCAGACTCGACTCCAAAAGGCCAAGCCTCGGGAACCGTAATCAGTCAAGCGAACGGAAGCCAGCTCACACGCAGAGCGAAACTGACTCCTTTAGCAGACACTCTATGTAACGAAACAAAGTAGCAACTGACAGTGGTGGAGTTCGTGAAAGGATGCGCAGCTCGACCATCATTCTATGCCATTTCGCCTAAACTGAAAATATTCCCATTTCGACTTGCCTTAAGTCAGTCGTCAGTACAAACCTGGGTTCACCGAACCCATATGCAATTACGTTCACCATCAAATTCTGAAGGGGTTAAATTACCCATCTCCGATCAGATTCTTTCATTGAAAGTTGCAAGGACCACAGTTCCGAGTGGTTTTTTGAAACCTTCTCAGTTACTTATGCTACTCGCATTGTGAAACAGCAAATTATTGAGTTTTGTTTGGTAACCCAAAAAATCACCTGTTCTCATTAAAAAGACATGATGAAATCTTCCTTTTACATAGTGGTTTTAAACGAAACGAAACAAGCAGTCCTGTTGACAAGTGTCTTCTTGATATGTGCCCCTAAAATGGGCCACGCGGTAAATGCGCTTGACCAACACGGGGACTAGATCGGAGTCCGGCAAGCGTTATTGCAAACACGTGTCCATAATAGATGCCCATATGGGGTGTGACGGCACACCCACGTGCAGGTCCCCGCCCCGCTTGTTGGGATTCGAATCCCCCATTCTTTATTGTTGTGTAAAATCCTGGTGAGTGCACGTTGTGGACCAGCGGGTGTGGTGGTACGCCTAGGCGCGGGCTCTCGTCGCGCCAGCCACCCACACCATCTCCTGTCTCCGGTTTTCTTGACTCTGCCATGAAAAGGCGCTCAGATGGGGGGAGGAGGAGGAGGGAGTGCGGTAGATGCTGCGCAAGTTTACTACCACTTTGAACAAATTCGCATGCAGGTAACCGTTCCTGCTTCCATCTTGCTGTTGAGCACACGGGGGACATTATCAGAAATGACGGTTAAACTGTCGTCACTATATTTTCTTATCTGACACTGAAGCACGTTTGCCATTGCAGCCTGTTATACGTAAGGTGGTGTCTCGTCCCAGCAGAATGAAGCAAAATTGGTTTTTTTGCCGAAAGAACATGCATACTACGTTGTTCCGAAAGTCAAAGGACATGTACAAAGAGGTTCATGGGTAAACAATAAATATGCTGCTCATTTAAGCGAATAACTGACCTCTTATATCAGATGCTGAACGCTAAGGAGATATGATTTCCTAATCAGTCAGTAACATAAATTCTATCACGTAAATGTTGTTGACAGAGATGTACTTTGCAGTTTCATTGATCTCGTCAATTTTGGACGGACGTAAATTCAACAAGAGGGCCTGTCTGTCATTGCATCACGCCCTACGTCGCGTGATGTCTCGCCCTATGAAAATAAAACAAAATTAATTTTATTAATCGAAGGAGCAGACATACTGCGTTATTTGGAACATCATAGGATACGTAAAAGGGCAGATCGGGTTTCAACAATAAACGTACTGGTCCTTTTAGCGACTAGATGCCTACTTATATCAAGAGATGAGTGCTAGAAGGGACAGTAGTTGCTAATTTCGCATAAGCATCCACAATCAATTAACAATCTAAATTTAAACGCAAATGGTGTTGACACAGCTAAACTTTGTAGTTTCATTGGCTCCGTCGAATTGGGAGGGATGGAAATGCAGCTTTTTACAGCAAAGTACGAAATTTTTCCACACTTAAAATTAATAAAATCAAACAAATACGAAGCTTAAGAAAGAAATGACTTCAAATCTTATCTGCAATGGAGAGGCGAACTTCGAGTTTTCCAGCTTTTCACACCCACTTATTAAAGGGCCCCCAGATGCAGTCATTTGATCCCCTACCATCCCAATAGGTACAGTGAGTGACCTATCTCATGAAATGTTGGCTGAAATTCTGAAATGCCTTTTCGATTAGGAAGGATTACTTGGTCGCGGATGTAATACTGATGATCTTAAGGCATGCTCTTATAACATTTCGGACTCGGCAGGATGTCGGCTTTTACGTGCACTTTTTTCCCATCTCCTGTAGAAATCGGGCTTGGTAAAAAATGACTACTTAATTAGCATGCATTTTTCCCATTGATTTTCTATGGTCTTGCAAATTCAAATATATTTTATAGAAACTATGAATAAAAATATGCTTTCTTTTAGTCAATTAATAGAGAATCACGTCTTCTTTATATTTTATACTTAAGGAAGGAGTATAATTACGTTTTAAAAAGTCTTCCAATTGCCGAATAATTTGGAGCCTTATCTTTCGTTGCATTAGCGCTTAGTGATTTCACTCTACAAGGTGCATGCGTTCCTCGTAAAGAAAATCACACATTTTTCTATGCCATTAAAGAGATATCATACAGAGTCCATCAAATTTTGCAATGGATGCGGACCATGTTGTTCATTTCATGAGGAGCAGTGGTAAACGGCCAGGTACGATGCTATGTGAATTGATAATTCGTGGTCTTAAATAGTCTCATAATTAGAAACTTTTTTAAAACCTAATTATAATTCTTCCTTAAGTATAAAATATAAAGAAGACGTGATTCTCTATTAATTGACTAAAAGAAAGCATATTTTTATTCATAGTTTCTATAAAATATATTTGAATTTGCAAGACCATAGAAAATCAATGGGAAAAATGCATGCTAATTAAGTAGTCATTTTTTACCAAGCCCGATTTCTACAGGAGATGGAAAAAAGTGCACGTAAAAGCCGACATCCTGCCGAGTCCGAAATGTTATAAGAGTATGCCTTAAGATAATCAGTATTACAACCGCGACCAAGTAATCCTTCCTAATCGAAAAGGCATTTCAGAATTTCAGCCAACATTTCATGAGATAGGTCACTCACTGTATATGTTGGTTGGCCTACCGCGCTCTGGGTGGATCACCGTCTCGTGAGGATGCGGCAGTTGCTTGCAAGCTACAATGTTTGCAGCAAACGCAACTTACGAAATGCCTGCTCCTCCCGCTCCTCCTCTCCTCCCCTCTCTCTCTCTACACATATATATATATATCCTCCAGTATAACCGACAGAAAAACGGGCCCGTGGCCCGACGGTAGAACGTCAAGCTCCGTGACCAAAGATCTCGGGTTTGAATCTCAAGTGATCTACACTTGGAGTTTGGTATGACTGGCTGATGAAGGCTAATAAGCCAGAAATGGCCATTCCGGTCTCCCTTGTCTTTGTCGGCACCGTGTCATATATATATATGTCAAGTAAGCGTTTGATCCTCACTGTTGTGGTAAGGATCGCACTTTGTTCCATTCTGTCCGCCCGCCAGCTTGCTACTGACGGCAGCGAATGTTGTGTCATAGAACACATTCCACTGGCAGGCGGGCAGAATGGGATCGAGTGAAATCCTAACCACAACAGTGGTGGTCAAACGCTTACTTGGCATGTTTATGTACATATACCTCACTTCACATGACCTATAACGTACTGATGATCGGTGACGGCCGTTAAACAGCTGCTTGTGCCTGGCCTGTTGCACTCATGGTGAGATGATTACGCAATATATATGTATATATGATGATAGAAGGGGACGCTCACCGATCGTGTTACAGAACTCATTAGTCCCGTTATGCCTTACGGGCTCTCTCTCGAACCCCACCAGCAGCCCCACAGCGGCGCATACTATAGGCGGAAGGACATCACTGACAAAGACACGGGGACTCGAATGAAAATTTAATGGCTCATTAACTGCCGTCAGCCAGTCACACCCAACCCCGAAGTGTGGAACACCTGGGGCTCGATCCCGCGACCTGTTTGATAGAAGCTCAACCCCCTTAACCAACAGGTCGCGGGATCGAGCCCCAGGTGTTCCACACTTCGGGGTTGGGTATGACTGGCTGACGACGGTTCATGGACCAAAAATGTCCATTCCAGTCTCCCTTGTCGACAATGTCGTTCTGCCTATAGATGGGCTTGGGTTGACAAGGGCAACCCCTAGTTTGTTAGCGTCACACGGTTGCTGGTCGCCACACGCCCGGGAACCAAATATTAAAAGACTCTTGCATCTCTCATCTAAGACGATAAACCTAAAGGTCGCAGTAAGAGGGAATCATTTCAGTCTGTCAATTTATCCGGTTATACCACCAACTGGGAGCCCTCCAAGTCACAACTCTTAGCACTTCGGACTTGTTATGGAAGGAAAAGCAAGCGTTATATAGGCTTGGGGAACGTGCTCAATTGTCACAAGGAGATGCGCCTGCGCGTAGGTGTCATTCGTTCTTGCCTCTCTGCCCGCTAATGGAAAGTTTGATCCAAACCGACTGGAGGTGCCGTAAAGCGTCCGTCCAACGTGTGTCACGCGCACGTTTGGACCCGCCTGAACCTGACGCTACGGCACAGCCTGTTCTGTGTGGCCCTCGCGGGTACAACGACCCGAAAAGTTGTCCTCTGTCATTCGCCTAGCGGAACTCTTTCAGCACCCATCCAGGCTACTGTTCTGGAACGGGACGTGGCCAGGCGCGGGAATATGGAATTCCCGTGCTAACCCTAACCCCCTGGAACTCAGGGCAAGGTAACCTGTAACACAGAGGGGAGGGGACGGGGGGTGGGGTGAGCTCACATGCCCGTGCCCTCGCGGCAACGAAGAAGACAAGGAGATGTAGCAGTCGCAATCATATTAGTACTTAAAAAAAGGAAATTAAACTGGTTTCGCCTCCTCCGGTTCGTCACAAAGCACAGTGCAGACAGTGGCCTGAATCAGCGGAAAAAACGCAAGCGACACCGAAATTTACCTTCCAAGGCTCATAAAAGCTCAGCTCATTCAGCTGCATGGTTGCTCCTGGGGGGAGGGCGCGGGGGAGGGTTTCTGTCTGTCGTAAGGGTGCGCACCCTGTACATGTCTAGTCCTGTTGTTCGTCGCATGCTGCCTGAGTGTGTGTGCGTGTGTGCATGAGAGCAGCGTGGTGTTGATGGATGCAGCAGTGTTTACAGTTGTCTGGACTAGACACCACTGGTTCACGTGCGGCAGCATAAGTCAGACCTGGGGCGCGTCGCTACAGACAAGTACTGCCGACTTGAAAGCTTCATCAGCTCCGTTTTGGCCTCGAGTGGTCTATTGTGTTTGCGACCGCCTGTTATAAATTGCACAGGTGGAAATTGGGTCATTCGGTGTCGACTACCAACAGGGCGTCAACATTCGCATCGTCGTCATCATCATCACTACCCTCCTCCTCCTCCTC
>CACRXP010001435.1:58740-72999 GCA_902702965.1 Spirometra erinaceieuropaei | reverse complement strand
TTTGTATCAATGACCAGGACTGTGCATTTGTCTATTCAAGTAAGAACGAAAGTGCCAACCTCCGCGCACCAATCAGTCAACTAAGAATCACTTTGACTCGCTAGTCATTCTAAAGGCACATAGTAGTGTATGGCATTTTGAGTGCTTTTATCGTCAAACGGCCGGTCACCCCTTCGTATTGGTACGCCGGTAGGACAGACTAGGCATGCTTACACAAACGCTACAAGATCAGCTTGGCCGAAGCCTCAGGCTCGGTGGCGAACTGGAGCAAGCGGTCAACGGCCTGTGAAAGTTCAACCGAAAGAGCACCAAAAGCGTGAAAGTGTCCGGGTAAGTGGGATTTATCCTTTCCTAGCAGCATCCCTATTTCAATGTCCCGTCATTGGCAGACTTCCAGTTTTCAAAAGAAACAACAGCTTGTACTTTCCAGCATTAAATTCTACGGGGAAACGCCTGACCAACAGCACACATACTTACACAATGTGCGTGTGACCCACCTGTGACTGGAACGCCTCCATCAGAGCGTGGAGGTTCCCACTCCACCGTGCATGAATTGGCGCGGATGTCCTTAACAGTGACTTCCTCTGGCGACTGTGGCTTGGCTACAAAAAAGAACCAGTTACAGATACATTGGCACTTAATTTTGCATACATCGCGCGTCACCAATGTGATCTCAACCAGACTCACTCTTCTTCTTGCAGACATTGGTCATCTCAGAGGCGAAGCTGGGCTGACCCGGACCAGCTGCGTTCACAGCGCGCACACGGAACTCATAGTCTTGACCCTCTTCCAGACCCTCAATGCGGGCATCTTGTCCAGTTACTGGCGCCGTTGTAGCCGGTGTCCAGTCATCATCGCCGAGCTTTTTCTTCTCGACTACATAACCGGTGATACGTGACCCGCCATCCTTGATCGGTGCCGTCCACGAGATGTCCACATGATCCTTGTCCACGTCGTCAACTTTCGGGGTGCCTGGAGCATCAGGAGCATCTGCACGAAGAAGAGATGACACATTTAGCCCTCACACTTAGTCATCTGCACAAAGCACCCACCAGAGGGACAAGACTGCCTTCGGAAGTGACGGGGCTGTTGGAAAAATGAAGTATGGTGTTAAATACTCACCGTATTTGGGTTTGCATAAAATTGGACGAGTGGCTTGACATGGCTCTCCAACGCCCGCCTCGTTCTTCGCAGCTACGCGGAAGACGTACTTCTCGCCCTTCTTCAGTCCATTGACTAGTGGAAGGTACACAATTATGAGAGAGGACATCTGAGAAGTCAAGCACAAGCATCAGACAATGGGTTAGTCTGGAAATACTTCCCTGAATTGTTTGCTGTCATCAATGAAGCAGGCCAAAAGCATCAGCAGTACCCAGTGACGCTAGTAGGCAACAAGCATCGTGTCATTCCACCAACTGGATGTCTTCGTGTTCCAGATAACCAATGTTGCCTTGGTAGAGACATCGTAAGTGTTTACTTTGAGCATCCGAAGCTGTGCTACGACTTACAGGGCTGCATGTGTGCATATATGAGACAACCTCAAATGTCCAGGATGGTCTCCTGTCGTGGAGACACCATACAATCTCAGCGCGGCGTTCGCTCAAAAGGGCGAATGCACTAAGTTAGCCGAGAGAGACAGCCTCTCATCGTTGCCTAACAGCACGTGATATTAACGAAGCACCAGCTTTGAAAACAAATATTCAAAAGGTCTAACCGTGAAACACCGAGTGATAACATGGTACGGCAGTTAAAACATTTGTTCTTGCTGAGGAAATCTTACTAGACTTACGAAAATGGTGTGTTGCTGATACGCCAGATGTTACGTCCCACCGAGTGATGGATAACGCATGCTAGCCAAGGCGTGCTATTTATATTGCTACTCCCCTCCTGTACCAGACAATCAGGTCCTCAGAGGCATGGGAACTAGGCGGAATTTTAGTGCCAACATTTTGATTAACCACATGAACCCACGATCTCGACTAAGTCGACCAACTAGTTATTTCCAAAAACCGAGAAATCATCCAAATCCGAATGGCCTACCGAGGTCGGCCACGCTGAACAAAATCCACACACAGACAGGGATATTTGTCCTCTAACCTGCATATTTTGGTCTGTCTTTGAAACGACAGAGTGAACAATTCTCACCGGAATACAACGGCTTACTCAAATGGCAGTTTTTGCTTGTGTATGCTCAATAGGACTTCAGCTATCATAAGCACGATGTTCAGGAAGGCTAGCCAGCAAGGCCCAAAGACTAAATCTTCGCCGAAGTTAACATAGAATCTCTGGGAAGGCGGAGTCATTGGCTTACGATATCCCAAGTATACAACACTTCGTCCCATTGCGCCTTGTGAATTAGTGGCAATTTTCTGTACGAATAGCGTTCGAGGGTCACTCGTGCATTTCTGAGACATATGTCCTTTTCAACTGCCCTATTCGTCCTTCCGAACCATGGGAAAACGCAGGACATCATAACCAGTGCAAGAGTATTACTTGCATCGGGACTGACCTGTTGTCGTGGTGTCTTTTGGAGAACCGCCGGGTGCTTTGATCCACTCGTCGCTGTTCGCCGGTTTGTACTCCACAACATAGCCTGACACTTTTCCATTGCCAGTGTTGCGAGGTTTCATCCAAGAGAGGGTGACGCTGTCCTCGTCCACATCAGTAGCTTCCAGGCCACTTACCTGTCCGGGTGGAACTGAAGCAAGAGAATTTACAGGGACGTTACTAAACTCAATGACTACGGGACACGGTAATATGCTCTGAATCATCGTAGGTAGACTGTTTGTCATCACTTACCAATCGGATTTTCTGCCGTAATGGCACGATCCGCCTCTAGCGGTTCGCCAACACCGAATGGATTCTCCGCACGTACTCGGAACTTGTACTTCTTGCCTTCATCCAATCCCGAAACCTCAAATTCCGGTTGTCGAACAAATTTACTGACCGGCACCCAATCTCCCGTAGTAGGATCCTGTTTTTCGACAATATAGTTGGAGACGGGGGCACCTCCGTTGTCCTAGGCAAATCAAAAGACCATTGTAAAGCATATGTTTGAAGATTATGAGACAATTGTCATATTCTGTTGGACTTAGTAAGGGCACAACGGCCCTACCAAGGTTATCTTCTGATCAACCCTTTCGTGCTCTTTACGCTACACCATGACACCTGCCCACACAACACACATGCTCGAACTCCCACGCCACCTACACCGATTTGACTTTATGACTCATTACGCCTACCGTTAATTGATCGGCCGAGCAATGAGTCGGTGTATCGACTGGAATCTATTGGCCGGTTGAGACAAAGCATATGATAATCAAGCCATCCTTCAATGTCACGTAGGTTCGACTACCTGACCTGCTTTCAAGACGTAGTCGGCGTCTTTCTTATTGCCTTGCAGCTTCGGTCTGGGCACCTCACTAACGGCAGCAAATAAGCTGAAATGGTCATTCCAGTCTTCCTCGCCTTCCCTCGAGTAAAGTTTGCTCAAGTAACTGTTTGCCCTCAAGTAACTTTATCCCTTTGCTTATGTTTCCCTCTCCAAAGTATTGGTCATCAAAAATGTATCTGAATGAACACTCCAGCCGTTGTGCAGACTGTTGAAAGGGAAGTTAGAAAACGCCGGCCTGAAACACGTCTGTCTCGCTCACCTTCGGCGGGTTCCACTTCAAGGTGCATGAATCAGCGGTCACATTGGAGATTTCAAGAGGCCCAGAAGGACTGGAAGGTGGGCCTTTGACATCCACCTGAACAGCCACTTGATCCTTGCCCTTTTCGTTCTCCAATGCCACCTCATACTTTCCGGTATCCTCCTTCTCAGCTTTTTTATCAGTGATGATAACTTCGTCGGGTGTGATCTCAACCTGGAAACGATCACTCGGCAATGGCACCGGTTTGCCATCCTTAAATATGAAAGCAAAGGTAAAGACTGTTGAATAGAGTTTACTGTGTCAGTATTAAAAATAAATATATGTAAGAGTGCGTCTGTACGACAGGAGCGAAGACCTACTGAAACTGTATTATCCCGCATAGATTTGAATTTGCTAATGGATAAAATTGTTTCACTCATCCGTCTTTAGGCAGGAAACTACTTTACTTCTACTGCTCATGCCACTCTTACAAATAGAACAGTTTCCATCGCCTCTCAAGTAATCCACATGGAAGTGAGACACTCAGATTTTCAGCATTAGAAGAGCTTCTGGATGGGCTTCAGATTTGTGAAAGACAACGGTTTGAGGTAGGCCTCCTTTCTGACTGTGAATCCCATGAAACATCTCTCTCCCACTCTACTAATTCCAGACTGTTTCTCTGTGAAGGGCGGCCGAACTTACATCTGATTGCAAATATGAGCAAATGAAGTTAAAATCTCCCAACCTACCTTCATCAATGTGACTGACTCCGGTGGCGTGCCACTGTAGGGAACAACGATCTTGAAGGGCTCTCCTAGTTTAGCGGTGATGTCCTTCTTTACGTCCAAGATCTTCGGAGCGGCTGAAATGAGTGTGCATACGGGAAACGGACTTAACAGAAACCAAATAGGATGGGGCGGGGGAGGGGTGTGATGACATAATGAACTACTCACTCGGGGGCTTCTGCACCTTCACGTTATCCGTGGGTTCACTGGGCTCGCCCTCACCGGCTGCATTGACTGGCACAACGCGAAATTGGAACTCTTTGCCCGTAGGAAGACCCTTTACAGTGTACGAGGTTCCGGAAATGGTGCCCGAATTTGCCCTAAAGGTCACAAGAGAGCAAGGACAAGAAGTCAGATCTCTTCAGACAAATTAATGCCACCCAACTGTCGCAATAGGCCAATTGCCAACGTACTTGCTCCAGTTCTTTTCTCCTTTTGGCCGCTTTTCGACTATGTAGCCGGAGACAGGGCCTTTCCTTGGAACATCCCACGACAGCGAAACTGAGTCCTCAGTAGTTGTATCGACGTTCGGTTTATCCATGCCAGACGGCGGATCTTAAACATTTACGGCAAGGTTGAAATTCAATAGAGCCTACAATCTCTTATGACTGAACATGTCATATAAGCCTCTGATATTAAAGCACGCAAAGGGATGTAAGCGAGGGCAAGGGAATCCATCAGATAATACTGAACAAGAGAGATGAAGCATCCCATAGTAGTGCTGAGTAAACATTCATGAATTATTCTCAAAGTCATCGAAGCCAGAACTGTCTATATTGGCCCATTCGGCGATGTTGAGTCTACAATTCAGTTCATATCTATCTCGTAAGAGTCATATCTTGCATGTACTATCTGTCTGTACTTGCAAACGTACCAAATGGATGCTTGGCTTTAATGGGCTTGCTGGTCATCAGGGGCTCACTTAGACCCATGGCGTTTTCGGCCATCACACGAAATTCGTACTCTTTTCCCTCCTCCAGGCCTCGAACTGTAGCTGAGGTGCTCGTCAGGAAACCGCTAACCTTCTGCCACCTATGCCAGCGAAAAAAGGAAACATAATTAATATTTTATGACCTTCGTCCAGGAATCTATTGCAACATCACTGCCAGAGTGCGGCGTTCGCTTACTCAGTCGAACCCTTCGGACGCTTCTCCAGGACGTAATTGGTGATGGGCTCGTTGCCATCATCTTCGGGTGCCTTCCACTGGAGACTGATCTCGTCAGCCTTCACATCAGTCGCTTCTAGCGGACCGGTTGGACTTCCGGGGACGTCTGAAAGAAAGATTAGATTACATAGTTAGTCCATAGGCTACTTCCAAACAGGCAGGGGCCAAATATATGTGTGTTTCAAGTGGAAAATATGAGGAAGACAACTCCAAGTAGTGAGTACAAGTTACAGTCAGCAGTTTAATGTCTTTTTGTGCAAACTAACCCTGGACAATGACCTTGCAGGAAGATGTGGCTTGGCCGAGGTCATTTTTAACAATGACTTGGTAAGTGCCAGAATCGGCACGCGAGGCCTTCGGAACCCTGAAAATGGAAGTGCCACCAGGGGACTCCTCCAGGGCCCCACCAAGTAGGGGTTGGGCTGGACGAGGACCCGGCTCAATGGGCTGATTCACGCGTGGATCGCTTGAGGGCACGGGTTTATCGTTGTGAACCCAGGTGACTGTAGGCTGTGGATGACCGAACCATGCGACGGGGAGTTTTAGTTCTTGTCCGGCCTTTAGGGAGGAAAAGATAATTGAAGCGTTTACATTCCAGGTCACATAAAACACACCAACTAAGGTCGTATTGCGAAAAGAGATGAACCTTTATTGTGACATCCTGTAAGCCTCCAACACCCGTTCCAGGTCCCCCCAATACGCCATCGGAGAGCTGAGCGATTTTCGGAGGTGTTGGTTGGTCCTCGGCAGTGATGAGTGGAGTAGGTCTGCTGGGCTCGCCTTCGCCTTCCTCGTTGACAGCTCGCACACGGAACTGCGCCTTCTCTCCCTCCTTCATTGGAACAAAAACTTCAGGCTCAGTGGTCTGCTTAACGGGTTCCCATTCGCCGTCCTCGTTCTTCTTCTCCACCACGTAACCTGTCACCTTGCTGCCACCGTCCGACTTGGGTTTCTTCCAGGACAGACGCGTTCCATTCTTCGTGACTTTATCAACATTAAGATCCTGCGGCGCAGATGCTGGTGCTGATAAAATGGGTAATGCGAGGGTTTTGATTTCCGGAATAAATTTTCTCGCTGTCACTTTAAGTGCAACTTAATGGAAACTCACTGGTTTTGTCTTTGATCATCTGAGGCTGGGTCGCACGTGAATAGTCCCCTGGACCACCGTCGTTGACTGCGCAAACACGGAACTCGACTTCCTTGCCGAATGGTAGATTGTTGATTTTGACCTGAGTCCCTGTCACCAGTTCGGGCGTAGCCTTCACCCAATCCCCTTTGTCAGTGCGCTTCTCAACCAAATATCCTAAAATTTAATTTTGGTATGCACGTATAGTTGATTTCATTTATTTAAGAGATGTTTCGACCTGGAGCCTTTTCATTCTTTTACTATGACGACGTTCGCGACGAACCATGTATATGTGAACCATGGTGCTTAAGGTACTTTCAGTCTCTATGTCCTTTCCTGATAATTACAAACCGCTAAATATAGTATGTGAGTGGTTAACATGCTTTAAAATTTACTTGGTGTAATAGTTAATTCGGTTTTTGGATTGCGACCCGTAATGTGTTCGTTCCTAAGGCTACCGAAATAGGTGGCTTGCATCCTCCATTAGTATGGTGTTATGTGTATGCGTTTCCATTATGAAGAGACGTCCAGTCAATAAACATGAGATACAACTAATGACAGAAAAGATCGCCAATCACAATTTAACATCAAATAAGTTTAAATTTAGGGTTACGTTCCAGACCGACCAGTACTGAATTCTTATTCTATTTTCAAATAGTGCAATTTTTAAAATGTCGACCATATTTCAGGAGTATCGGAGCAAACCGTTTATAGGTGGCGTCGAGCTATGCCAGGTGGCCTTCAAGCAAGTACTTCAACATCGGTTAGATGGTAGTTGGTAGCCCTCCCGGCATCGAAAACTCCCAGCTACCTGACTTACGGGGCCGGTGGTAATCGGGGCTATACGGGTGGGGCAAATGAGTGGAGGCGTAAATGGCGCTGGTAGTGAATGCCTGGAATGGACGATCCTGATAAAGTGGAATAATAATTTAAATAAGGTGAAAAATGCGAGGATGGTGAACAATTCGGGTCTGACTGGCGTATGAGACGCCTTGCTGTTGTAGTCTGAACCCATGGGGTAGTAAGTGCGCGATGTTGTAGGTGAAATGCGCCCAGATCAAACCCAGCATTGTCGAAGCGCCCGGGGGTGTTGTAGTGCCTTAAACTGGAAGTGCAGGAAAGGATCGCTAACTGGCCATGGCGGTGTTTACAAGTTTTCAGCCAAACCCCAGCGACCAAATACAGCCGGGCTGTTCGTAAAGGCGGGGGGTGGAGGGCAACACTTTGTCAATACGACTGATGCAGTATTGATAGACACCCAAACTGAGCGTTGGTTGTCCTTTCGTACACGATCTCACCGGACTCTACTGGAGGTCTGGGGTAAAAAGACCCAATGATGCAGGCAAACCGACGAAACGGAGACCCGCGCCAATCCGCCTAGTATAGTGCCTATGCAATTAATCTGATGCAGGTAATACTGTGCGCACATGCAATTAGAAGCATAATGGGAAGCATGATGAATCATAATCCGTTTACGATAAATCTTTCGCCTTTTACTAAAGATTTCCTTGTGGGGGTGAAATACAATGAGTCTATATAGACAGTCTTGCAGCGCCTCGTTCTCGGGGCGTTTAAAGTGAAGAAGAAAGTCATCCTGACAGGGCCTCTGTGCGTGCACCACCCAGACATAATGAGAACGTTTTCACAGATACCGAAATCGAGCCAGTAGGTACAATTGTAGAATCGGTGGGCAGGGCTACCAACTACCATCCTGCCTCAACATCCTAGTAATAAATAGAGACGGAAGAATAAAATTGGAGTTTTACCTTTAATGCGATTTCCACCATCATTCTCGGGTGGATTCCACGTGATTGTAGCGGAGCTTCGATCGTAGTCAGCCACCTTAACTGACTGCGGCGCATCAGGTGTGTCTAAAGAGATCATACAAGATAGTATATTAAGAGAGTAGAAACAGAGAAAGCAACACAAATGTGTATTTTCTCTGAAAATCGGTAAATGAGTCCAGATCTTATAATGCATTTCATAGAGCAGGTTATTGCAGATGATTTCATAGCAGGAGTCATTAGGGGGATCTTCCGTTTCTGACACACAAACGTCAGATTTCGCCAGAAACAACAATTTACATTCTAGCGAATCCTATTGGCCTATCTAAGTAGTGTGCACTAAGTGTGCAGTCTTCATTCGATCAGTTTTAGGAAAAGTGTCGATGAGTTAAAAGCACTGTCAGCAGCTCACCGAAAGGATTCTTGGCGAGGGTTGACGTGAGCGTCTCAGCAGGTTCAGACGGACCGATAGGGTTAACAGCAGTCACTCGGAACAGGTAGCGCTTGCCCTCAGTTAGGCCTGTAACGGGCAAGGAATTGCCACGTGCCGTGCCAGGTACTGGTTCCCAAATGCCCAGGGCCTCATCGCACTTCTCGACGATGTAGTCTGGGTTAGAAAGAGGTAGCAGCGATATCAGACTTATTCCTCTACTTATCACTGAGGCGTCCGTTGAGGACATAAGCTTCAGAGCTAAGTCAAGACTTCGGGTAAAAGGGAAGTAAAGGATGAGACCAACTCCCAGACAGGAGACCTATTCCTTACCTATTGCCTTACCGAGCAGATAAGAGGAGAGGCATTTTTGAAAACGACACCAAAGTTGATAATTGCTAAGACGTTCGTGCAAATTAACAGGTATCGTGTGAGTGAAATGTAGTTACAGAGACGGCGAAACATACATTTTGATGTTTTAAGAAGAAAAGTCTGATGACTATGAAAAAAAGGTAGCTTTCAAGGACACCATGAAGTACCCGATTCGCAAGCTTCTTCAGAATTCAGTACATCTGTGCAGACAAACGATCTACGATACAAATTTGACAAAACGGTAATCCAAAGGCTCTGTTTGGGCTTCACGGTGGTCCAAGGAGGTCAGAACTGTTATCTTGAGTAGTTATACACGTGGGAAATAAGTCTTTAAACGTACTTCCGTTTTAGGATTACCTGTTATTGGTGCACCGCCGTCTGATTTTGGAGGATTCCACTTAACAGTACAAGAGTTGGCCATCACATCATCAACCGTAACATCTTCGGGAGAATCTGGTTTTACTAAAAAAGAAAGCGAGAGGTTGTCGGGTTGCTTATAAATACAGGACCTTAGAAAATTGATTGGTTCATTTACTGTAAATAAAAAAATTTCAAAAGTTATTTCACGACTGTCCATAATCATTCACTACCCAAAAGTCTTGTTCAGGGCAAAAGGAGATCCAGTGACAGGAATCTATTAAAAAGAGCGTGGTCCGTCAATGAGTTGGCGGTCTTCGTGTAGTTCTATTTTACTAGCCAAGGTAGGTAAAAAAAGTGCTCAAAGCATATGGTGCCTACGCCAATAGGGTTAAGAACCTCCTCTAAAGAAAGCTTTGGTTCTGTAAGGAAAATTCGTTTACAGTTGAATTATTTTGTTGTCCTGGAGGTGACTGTTTTCAATTTGTAGTGGTGCAAAATGTTTCAAGGGGGTCTAGCACATAGGTCTGTTGATTTCGTATGAAACACTTAGCTGGCAGTGGTACGGATGTGAAAGAAGAGGTTTACAGGGACTGGGGGCAACGGTAGGGTGAAGGACCCCCTTACCTGTCGGTAGACTATGGATTGTGCCATACGGGCGTGTTAGTACTGAGGGTTTTGCGGGTGGGGTAGCACATCAGACAGTAAGCTGACGAATTGTAAGAAAACAGAAATTCTTTGGCTTTCTGCCGGCAACGGGAATGAGGGTGTTTATTTAAAAAAAAACAAACGAAAGATAAACTTTTAAAGAATAACTGAGTTTCAGTAATGGCATGAGGTCATGGGAAGTAATAGCTGTTGACAGTGCAATGTCCGCAACGGCCTGCAAATGGATGTCCACATAAAAATCCATATGGCACGATCCACCGTCTACCGACAATTAAGTGGGGTCCTTCATCCTACCATTGCCGACTGGGATCTAATGAGGACTATCCTTAAAATATTCTCCCACTGGTTGAGGATAATGCGCGAAATTCGAGTCGCTGGGTGTTTGGATGGATATGGCAGAGTAGGCTCATGGCTAAGGGGATAACTAGAAACTAAAGAAACTGACATTCTGGAGACATTCGCTTTGCATCTCAGTCGTTATAAACGCCGCCCAATTCTAAAAGACAAACGTACTCCCCTTTTTAACGATGTCACTCGCTGCATGCGTGGCGAGGATCTTACCCTTCTTTTTGCAGACCCTGGTGGCTTCTGACGACAGGCTAGGCTCGCCTGGACCTGCTGCATTGACTGCCCGCACACGGAACTCGTAGACCTCATTTTCATCCAAATTTTCGATTCGAGCCTGAGTGCCTTGCACTGGTGTACCGTCCGAAGTTGCTGGAACCCAATCATCAGTGCCCAACTTGCGTTTCTCCACAACGTAGCCGGTGATGCGGGCGCCTCCGTCCTTTAACGGCGCCGTCCAGGACAGGTCTACGTGATCTTTGTCCACATCGTCGACGTTCGGCATTCCAGGAGCGTCAGGAGCATCTGGAGGACAAAACCCGTAGAAAATGAAGTAAGACAAAAGTATGTCACAGCAAAGCAAACAAATCAGACGAATAGCTGTAGGTCAAGCATTAGTAACCATCCGATTGATATGCAAACCATTCGTTTTCATATCTGGAACACAACCGCCAACCACTTCCACCTTCCTTTTTTAAACACAGCAGTACTTTATTTCTATGAAGTTCTAACATTCTTGTAGATCTGTTTGGGCGGCCCTGAGCGGGACGCACTATTTTTGTCATCCGGCTGTTATGCGCGACAGGGAACCGTCAAACCGCGGGTCAGTCCCGCCTACCAAGCCCGCGCGTAATTCAGGAACTAGCTCGCCACCGGATAATGCGCGACCTCCAGGGGTCAGCAACGCGCGACGGTCTGCCTATGCGGGTGCCCAGAGCTCAGCCAGTAGGAGCACGGGTAAGGATTAATTATATGCGCGCGGTAAATAAAAACTAAGGGAAACTGCCTGCTATATTTCTCAATGAAGGGGTTGTTCTGCAGAGTTTTTGGTCGGCCCCTCGTTAGCAGGATGAGATTCGCTGACCTGTACCGTCCCGAGAAGCCCGTAATGCCGAAATGTCTACATTGGTTCATTGTTCTGCACACCTACACGTGATTCTTTTACAAGAGGAAAGCTCAACTTCAAAAAGTGTTCGGCGAGGAGAACAATCAGATAGTAAAAAATATCCGAAATAATGGTAGATGGAATGCATACGTGCGCCAGTAAGGCAGGAATGTTAATACGCTGGTAAATTTGCCAAACAACAGTTGGCATTTCCTACCCTGCGCATATACTTAATCCTTGCTGGAACACGAGAATAAGGTAAAGACAAGACCCTTCAATGAGATGTCATGGAGGGGATTGAGAGTTGGTAGAGACACAGTGATTATCGCAGTAAAGTTGTTTTTCGACATACCGTCTGTCTTCTGTTCTACGCAACAACTGGGAAATATAAAAAGATCTTCCTGTGAGCGCAAGTTTGTAACTTTGAATTTTAACTTTTCATCAATACCTACTTTGTGTAGAACTTTGCATTTGCTAACGCAATTTTGTGAAATCCTTCCCTTTTCCAATGGACTACGACAGGAGTGTCGAAACCTCATCAGGGTTTTTTGAACGTAGAAGATTATGCAAAGACCTGTCATCGTAACCTCCGCAGGTGATATACAAAGTAGCCCAACCGATATGCTCTGGATGGAAAAGTACTCACCGTATTTCGGTTTGCAGAGTATGGAACGGTTAGTCTGCGCGGGCTCTCCAATGCCGGCTTCATTCTTGGCGGACACACGGAAGAAGTACTTTTCTCCCTTTGTTAGCCCAGTCACTATAAGGGAACGTGGATGATGAGTGACTGGTGTGGCTCACAAATAACCAAACTTGATATTTTGGGACAGGTAATCGAAAGCGAATGAGTTTGTGGGACAATAATCTGAAGGCATTAGAGGCCTTACCAGTTCCCTGTGTGTCTTTTCCGCCAGCTCCAACAGCCTTCGTCCATTCACCTCCGCTGGCCGGCTTGTACTCGACAACATAACCACTTATCTTTCCGCCACCATCTTTCCGAGGCTTCTTCCAGGTCAGCGTGACGCTGTCTTCATCCACGTCAGTCGCCTCTAGATCCGAGGGGGCGCCAGGGGCGACTGGAAGAAACCAAACAAACCAATGACTGAGCTTGACGGCGAATTGTTTAAAGGCATTAAAAGGTCGCGACAACCGTGGGACAGACTACTGATTATTCGGACGCCACTCCTGTTTTTCATACTCTTATCTGCTCAACTTTCCAATTAATAATCGGTAGGGATAGAACAACTCGGAATTGGATAGCTGACGTGACCTTCGGATTGGGCGTCCATAAAACTGTTCAGCATTTTGGTAAGACGACGTTTATGGTCTTTTATAACCAGGCCAAGGACTTAGCCCACCAGTGTAACTGATGGATTAGAAGACTGCATTGTTCCAACGACCGAGCATCCCACTTCACTTTCGTTTTCGCGAATACTGGAGCTCCAACTATTCATCTCCATATTAACGAAATAGTAAAACGATAATTGCTTCGGATGATTGCGTGAGACTTTTATCTGCGTCAAATGCAGTAAGGCACCAGGAGTCGCATTTCCTGTGCAAATGTATTCATGAGTAAAAACTTAAGGCGAATCACGTGGAGATGCGGACCTTTTTCAACTATAACTGGTCTTTTACAGGGCGCAAGTAACAGTGGCAAGCCACACGGTACAACAATAATACTTTAAGGAGGAAATTCGGTTAAAAATACAATCCGTAAATTTAGGCAGTTCTGATTCCTACTTGTCGCTTGGACTCCTTATAATAGCGTAACGAGCAAAAAGACCAGACTAATCAAACCTACGCTTTACTCATGAACGTCCGATATGATAAATTAACCTCTGTTTCGACATACAGTGGCCCTGTTAACGGCGATTTCATAAATTGATATGATAATGCATGGCCAATGAATACTTGCCAATCGGATCAGCTGCAGTAATGGTCTGAGCGGCCTCCAGTGGTTCACCGGGTCCATATTCATTTGCAGCTCGGACTCGGAATCGGTATTGACGTCCCTCATCCAACCCGGTTACGTCACACTCGGGTTGCCGGACAAAGCTACTCACGGGAGTCCAGATCCCAGAAGAGACGTCCTGTTTCTCAACGACGTAGTTTGTAACCGGCGAGCCACCATTGTCCTGCAGGGATAATTTAAAGAAGTATCGTGGACTTTTTCGTTGGTAGTATTATAAATAGCTAACCAAAGTAGGGTACTTTCTACTTATCGGTTTAGGTCACTGTTAAGAAACTTAAAGCTACACGAAATGTATGCCTAAAGTGTGAACAATTTGTCTGGCCTAGGAAGGTGATCATGTTCACCATGAAAAAAAACGTACAGCTGGCGGGTTCCAGGAGAGACTGCAGGATTCCGCCTTGACCTTGGAGATCTCCAGTGGACCAAGGGGTGCGCTCGGTGGCCCCCGCACATTCACCTGGATGTTCGCCTGGTCTTTCCCCTGTTCATTTGTGAGGGCGACGGCATAGACACCAG
>CACRXP010001435.1:0-10416 GCA_902702965.1 Spirometra erinaceieuropaei | reverse complement strand
GGCTGCATGATTAAGCGGCGGATGGTGGCCTCCGGTCGGTGACCAACGCCCACGCCTAGCGGCCTTAGTATGCGCTCAGTGGCTTCGGAGACGTTACTCACGTAGGGCAAGACACGGAAGATTTCTGGTCTTTGTTTCTTCTCACCGTCCGTCTTCGTGTGCCTTCGGTACAAGCATTTGTTCACAAAACTGCGTGGGTATCCATTGGCAAGGAAGAGACGCCATAGGGTTTTACGCTCCCGCAGCTTCTCGGCTTCTGTGCTGCAGTGTGTGTGGATGCGGCGAAAAAGGGTCCGGACACAACTGCGTTTATGCGACAGTGGGTGATTGCTGTTGTAATGAAGAATTTTCTCCGTGTCTGTCGCCTTTCGAAAGACACCAGTCTGGAGGGTTCCGTCTTCCTGCCTCGATACCTGGACGTCGAGGAAAGGGAGCACTCCGTTATTTTCTTCCTCCATGGTAAATTGGATTTGTGGAAAAACTGAGTCCAATTCTCTTTTAAAGTTGTCTTTCGCGTCTCGGTGTAAGATGACGAAGGTGTCGTCTACGTAGCGCATCCAGAATTTCGGCTTGTATGTCTGGAAGACCCGCGTTTCCAGTTCCTGCAAGACCGCCTCAGCCAGGTAGCCGGAGATTGGGGACCCCATTGGGGCTCCTTGGATTTGCTCGTAAATTTGGCCGTTAAACGTGAAGTACGTGTGTAAACAGTAGTCCAGTAGTTCCATCGCGTGCCTCCTCTTAAAAGGTTTTCCTTCTTCGTCGTACCTTTTCTTCAGTAGGTCATCGACAGCTCTCATGGCCAATTCCTTAGGGATTGAGGTGAATAGAGAGACGACGTCAAAAGATACCATTATTTCGTCGGGGGCTATTGTGACGTCTTTTAGTCTTTCCAGGAAGTGTGTTGACGATACAGCTGTGTGTTCTGAGCCGTCCGTCAGCTTCTTCAAATGCTTGGCAAGCCATTTAGCCAGTCCGTATGTAGGCGTGCCTTTCAGCGCCACAATGGGCCGTAGGGGGACATTTGGCTTGTGGATTTTCGGCAAACCATAAAAGCGTGCTAGGGCAGCATCTTGGGGTTTCATTTGTCTCCAATCCTTTTCTGATATTGCCTTTTCTTTCCTCATCTGGTTCAGGCTCTTGTTGATTTGGCCTACCAGTGCTTTCATGGGGTCGGAGTCGATGACTTTATATGATTGTCCGTCATTTAGTAGCTGCTGCGCTTTGGTAACGTACTCCGACTCCTATATCCATATATATATATATATTGGATAGCTGAGGTACTGTTCATTCAGAGTTAATATGATGAAGATAGAAAGCTCGTCGGAAAAATATCGAGTTGTACTCGTGAATTTTCAAGCTAATGACACCAACCCGTCGTCAGAAGGAATAAACAGTGGAGAAAGTTAACTGGTCAGCATTAATTTGTTGGCGTGATAGGGCGGCCATTGACAGACAAGCTAATAATATATGAATGGGGGTGGACAGGTAATTATGCTGGGATCCGTGGCGGGGGAGTGAAGGGGGAATTGTTGCGGTTCCCTGTGTTGGAGGGTAGGGGAATGACGATTCAGTGGAACTATGGACGGTGGACTTTTTTTCGTCTGATGAGGGGTTGGTGTCACCAGTTCGAAAATTCACGAGTACAACTCGATTTTCTCCGACGAGCCTTCTATCTTCATGTATATATGTATATATTTATATTTGAAAAGAGATGGGTTTTTTGGGACAAAAGGGTTTATTGCGTAAATTTTCGACGTTGGTTCCCCAGGTCGTCGTCAGACGCAAGCGGAAAGCAAATGTGAGAGCAAGAAACAGTTAACATCAAGAGTGCACAAAAATCGATACTTGCATTGCGTGTGCGCCGGTAGGCGGCCGCCGTGTGTCAGTCTGAGCTGGTTGGCTCCCTTCTCTTCCATTTCTCCTTCAGGTTTCTGTACACGACATCCAACTCGATATGCCGGTTGATGCATGATTCATCAGAGTGCATCGCCTCGAGTAATTCTCGGCCTTTCTTGAAAGGGCAGACCGTTACAACGCGAACTTTGTCCCAAGCGAAAGTGTGCCCGGTGTCCAGCGTATGCATGGCTACCTGAGACAGATGGTCTCGCCTCTTTACTGCCAACCGGTGCTCATGGATGCGTGTTGAGGCGGATTTTCCTGTCTGGCCACAATAGACGGCAGTACATGCATCACACGGTATCTTGTAGACGGCCGCTTTCTTTTCCAGCTGATTAATCCTATCCTTAGGATGTACCAGCTTAGAGCGCAAAGTAGTCGTAGGTTTGTGCGCCACTCGAATTGGGTGCTTCCTTAAGTGTCTTTCGACGAGCTCAGACACATTCTTAATGTAAGGAAGAGTTCGCCAAGTGTTTAATTCAGGCGTCTGATTGGAACTACCCGGCTCCTTCTCCCTTGATTCTCGCTGCTTCATGAATCTGCGTACAAAATCCTCAGGTTTCTTGCTTTCACATTTGCTTTCCGCTTGCGTCTGACGATGACCTGCGGAACCGGCGTCGAAAGTTTACGCAATAAACCCTCTTGTCCCAAAGAACCCATCTCTTTTCAAATTATATCGCTTGGGATGCCTACCTTTCAATAATTACGCATATTTATATTTATATATATCGGGTAATGGACATCCCAAGAAATGTGATTTGAAGTAGGTGAGATATTTTGGGAACAAAATAACGTTTATTGCGTAAATTCTCGAGACATGTTCCCCAACTGATCGTCCGGCTCATGGATCATGTACAAAAACAGTTAACTATTTAACCATTTCGAACAAGTGATCCGTGTTGGCCGAAACCCGCGCCAAAGCGCGTCAATTGTATTGGCGCAATCAGTCCGGCATACCCAAACCGAGGTTATTTGCAACCTCTGAGACTCAAACTGGCGAGCCGTTGGTTAGAAATCTAACAGCCTCAAGACTGAACGATCAGACGATGGAGATGAGAGCTTCCGAGATATCAATATGCATATAACTTGGTCCATGAAATCGGTTTTTCGACTGCGTCTTCTTCGGTAGATGATAAACACGATAAGTTATCTGGACCTCGAATCTTCGGGCATACAGTATGTGACCTATCTCATGAAATCTGATAACGTAAACTGATTAGAGAATTTTTGGACGCCTTGAACGTGGCGCATTTTGTTCACTGACCCATATCCTTCAATGAAATGTCATTTTCTTATGCAGAAATTGTGTTTGCATGATTATATCAAGTGAAATATCAGTAAATTTTAGCAAAAATAGACGTTGGAATATATTTTTGTAATTTCCTATGTTAGTACAAGTTCTAGACTCCAGTTACGTATCTGAGCGACTTTCGCATTGAAAGGATTTAGCCGGACTAGAAATTTTATATCATGTCCGATGTTGACCATGGCTATCAGCCTTATAACAAAAAGGTTATTTTAAGAAAACCAGAGGTTTCATCAATTTTTAAATGTCAAATTAGCAGATCTGTGCGATTTGGTGTCCTTGTGGTGAGGTACCTGAATAATTTACCTTTGACAATTTAGTCCCATTTCCTTTGACCGCATTGCTTGTTTGAATGTGACGAGAAACGGCACACCTGTACAACCCGCCTTGCTAGCGTGCTCTGCTGTGGCATTCTGTTGTCAGTTTTTCTTAACGTTCAAAAATCTCTATATTATTCAATGCTCCGATTTACTTGCTGCATTTAAGGCTAGGGGCTCGTAAGATATAGCTCGTTAGTTCGTGAGAACATTACGATTTACGACATTGGTGACTCCCGACGTTTACGCAGACTTTATAGCTTTCTGTCATACTGGATAACATTTAACGTACTATTTGCTTGTGAATATCTATTCCATTTACATTTACTTTCCTCACGAATTCTGATATTTTGACATCTCTGTCTTATTATGTCTCACTCCGATCAACAACTTGATGCCCCCGCCCAGTCCCTTCATGCAATCAATTTTACTTTGCCTGAATTCTGGCAACACGCTCCAGAACTTTACTTCATCCGCATAGAATCAGCCTTTTATTCTGCCAACTTTACCAAGGAGTTAGCAAAATACCACAAACTCGTGGAGGTCCTCCCCGCTAGTGTCATCTCTCAAGTTCAGTCCTTGCTAGCTAATCCTCCTGCAGATGCTCCCTACTCCGCGTTAAAGGCAGAAATCCTCCGACTTAATTCTGTGTCTGACCGACAGAGGTATCACCAGTTAATTAAGGAGGAGTCACTGGGCGACCGTAAGCCCTCAGAGCTTCTACGTCGGATGCGTTGTCTCCTTGGAGACATGCAAGTTGATGATAAATTTGTCAAGGAGATGTTCCTGGAGCGCCTGCCCACAGATGTTCAAACGATCCTGGCGTCCGGCTCTCAGGATCTCACAGTGTCACAGTTGGCTGAGATGGCGGATCGAATGATAGAGGTGCAACGAGTCCAGTCACCTTCCGTTGCCCAGATCTCATCCTCATCGTCAGTGAATGAGCATTTACTAAAACAGGTGTCGGCCATGGCAGATGAGATGGCCTCTCTTAAAATACAGCTCGCCCGCCTAACTTCCAGTCGCTCACGCAGTCGTCGTCGTTCTCGTTCGCGACCTCGGACTGCTGATACTTGCTGGTACCACACTAATTTCGGCGTAAAGGCCCGTCGCTGTTCCTCACCTTGCTCTTTTAAGCCAAAACAGGAAAACCAGTCAGCCAGAGAATAGATGCGACCGTTTTCTCTGGCTCCTCCGGCTCTGGTCGCACCTTCTATGTTTGCGACACTGCGACTCGCAGACGTTTTCTGGTGGACACTGGAGCTCAAATCAGTGTTGTTCCCCCAACTGCAGCTGATCGTCGTTTCCCTAGTCCTGGTCTTCATCTTCAAGCTGCTAACTGTTCCCCAATTCCCACTTTTGGCAGTCTGTCCCTCACCCTGAACATTGGCCTTCGTCGGTCATTTACTTGGATCTTTGTGATTGCTGATGTCCCTCATGCAATCCTTGGCTCGGACTTCCTTGCCGAGTTCGATCTCCTTGTTGACTGTCGACGTGCCCGTCTCCTCGACCGCACAACCGGTCTGTTCGTCCGTGGACCAACTCCATTTACTGTCCCCACCAACTTATCTGTCCTGGATACAGATATTGCTAGTCCTTTTCGGCAACTGCTGCTTAGTCACCCCAACATAATTAACGCTCAGTTTCGCAGTGGTGAAGTTCAACATGATGTTGTGCACCATATCCGCATACGTTTTCAGAAATATAACGAGCAGAACATTTTTAGTTTCAGCAAACTATCAGTATTTGTATGGGCGATCTGTTGGGCATTCATGATCAAAGAATGGAGTTTAAAAGCGAACAAAGACAGTGGAAATGGCCTCAATGTATAGGGAAAGGCATGTTCTTACGTTTACGGTAGAAACGTATTAGTATTGCTTAGGAAAGTGAAAAAAACCTCAAAGGTGTCAAATTTTTACTTGACCTCGCCGTGCAAAAATACAAAGTACACAGAGATCCCTCGACGGAGTGCAGTAATAAAACACTTTCTAAAGAGGTAACTTATTAAGGAAAGTTTTCTTATTAATCAAAGGCATATTCGTTGCTGCCTTTCGTTGTAAACAGTCATTTTTCTCGAAAATGAAGTTTGATGTTTAAGTGAGTCCTCACATGTGATCCAATCGACCATATTCGTGAAAAGGAGCGCCTGAACACTCATTAATTCGGTAAATGCATTCAAGAACAATCTTATTTTAAAGATCTAAACAGACAGGTAATTCAGAATCAGTCTTTATGGGCGATCGGGTGAAAAAACTGAAAATCATGAAGTATTCAGTAATATTTCGAGGCCGATCTGAATTTCAACGTAATCCAAAACGAAAGAAGAGTATAAATTAATTTTACGGGAGAAAAGTTCTCTCTGTAAACACAAAATGGTATGTTTACGATCACGCCTGTCAGTTCTATTTAAATTTATTAGGCACCGACCGGCCTAATGGCATGTCACCTTATGAAAACGTTTGATCCTACGACATCCCCATCGGCAAAATCAAGCAAAATCCAGCTTCTCTTATTGAACCCCATCTCATTTAACTTCATATCTTTAATGAAATTATGAAAAACTAAAAAACTGTTTTGGAATCTACACCCAGAATGTAGGCAGTTGACAAACCGTCATATATGAAGTCACATTATTTAGTAAACGATATTTAGATGTAAACTTCAATGAAACGCTGTTATTAGACGTGATTTTATGTCTGCTTTCATATTTACTGCGCGGTTGGTATGAGAATATATTGTATACATCTAAAAACGAACTTTACTTAATTAGAGCCGTTTGTGATGTTTTCGGGATATTGCGCTTTTCAAAATTAATCGACATTTCTAAGCAACGCAACACTGCCTTTAATAGTTCTTTTATGTTTTTAATTCTTTTAAACTTGTACCTAATTAACATAGACACCTGACTCATGAAATGGTGTCGGTTTGCGAGTGATTGACAATTATTCGCAAATTTCGACACATTTAATGAGTTAGGTCACGCACTATATATGTATGCAGTAGATGGTCTATCTCTTGAAATGACGTGATTGAAGTTTGCGTTGGTAGTATGACATATATTCGGTGTTGTTTTGAAGTTTATTGAATTGATTAAAGGGCCGGTAAACTATTTAGAGAACAATATTTCCTTCTGACTTTGCTTTCTGTAAGAAAAATCGGCCAGTTTTCTCGAAATCCGACTTTTGTTGATATCCAGGTAATTCCCAACGCTACTGAAAACCACAGGTCAAAAACTCGTATTTCATGCAAATTGGGCTATACACGAGCATAAATATAAGCAAGAAATGTTTGAAAAAAAATAGTTTCTAGGAAAGAAAAAACTGGGTTTTGTGTTTATTAAAATCAGGCGAAGATAGGCATGAAAAAATTGCATTATTTTCAAGAAAAGACGGACGAATTCAATTTTAAAAGTTCTGTTTTGCAAATGTGTGACGTTTTGTGCCACAAAACTCAGCAGTAAACTTGTTCGATGGCCGTTTTACCACATAGAGAGTTGTTAATCGTAAGCAAATATGTACGGAGTACCCACAACATTTAGGTACTCTTCTGTGTTACGCCGTGAGAGAAAGGTGACCAGACAGTTTCCATCAGCGGTCGGCTGCAAACAGATACGGGATTTAACAACGGAAGGGCCGCTGCATGAGTCGTCGGCAAGTATTTCCATTGGCAGTAAGGTGTCTCTGTGGCGAATTATTGACGATCGAACTGTCCGCCAAAATAAGTAGAGTGGGCCAAAACGGCCCACAAGCAAGTAAGACGATAATTTTATTCATCATATACTAAACATTAGTACATCTGCCGATGTTGTCTACGAACATAATTAGCAAAAGGATGTAGAAATTTGAACTTCACCAGCAACATTTCATGAACAAACTGTTTTAATCAAAAACTAATCAGAGAACGTTTTTTATTTGCCAAGAATTTTAAAGTACGCGAGTAGAACAGGGTTAAAATACGAAGCAGGCGGCAAGGCTTAACAAATCACTGTCAGCAGGAAATGCCAACAAACTATTTTTATGACGGGGATGAGAAACTTTCCAAAACGTCAGTATGAATACAACTTGGTCCATGAAATCGCCTTTTCTTTTTCGTCTTCTTTAGGAGATGATAAAACGATAGGATATTTGAACCTCGAATCTTCATAAATTTTTATATAGACTTAGGCATACTAGAAAGAAATAAGTCCTTCAGGAAACGCAACAGACTTTATTTTGTAAATTTTAGATACTGGTTCCCCAGATCGTCTTCACATTTGTAGCAAATATGCAAAACAGTTAACACTTAAAAGTGGGCAAAGAATCCATACCGTCATTTTGTTCCTGTCAATAAGGCATGGCCTTGGCTGAAATCTCGCTTTGATCGCTGACATTGTTCAACATTACAATAGCAATCACCCTATTGCTCATAAACGGAGTGCTGTTACCAGTCTACTTAATCGAGCAAAAACAAACTGCTCGTCCAACAAGAGTTACCAGATAGAACTTCATTACTTGTTCGAACGCTGCCCCAAAATGGGTGCGCCGGAAATTTTGCAAATCGGTGCACGAGACAAGAAAAATTAAAAGAAAAAAACAAGGACCTAGTTTGTTAAGATCCAGCACCCAAACAGAAATTCTGGAGAACACATGCGTACACTATAAAGGTGTCTGAACTCCCTCACAGACACCTGAGAAAAAATCAAATACAAGTGGCGCACAAACCGACGATCAAATAACGCAACCAGTTCGTACACCTCAAGGAAACAGTAAACTTTATTGTGTAAATTTTAGAGACTGGTTCCCCAGCTCGTCTTCAGACAACGGGTGTGCAAAAATAATGACTTCTTGACTGAGTCTGACAAAGGATTCTGTGATTGGTTAAAGTCATTTTCTCAGGATTGGTTGGATCAGTTTGAATCAGTCTTTACCGATTTTGTTTGTGGCATCTAGATCGATATGGCGGTTGATACATGTCTCGTCTGAGTGCATTGCCCCCAGGAATTCGCGACCCTTCCTTATTGGGCAGGCGCCAACAATGCCAGTGTTTTCCTATGCAAATTTGTGCCCAGTGTCCAGTGTGTGCATGGTCATCTGGGATAGATGATCACGTCTCTTTACCGCCAACTAATGTTCGTGTATACGGATTGAGACAGATTTACCAGTTTGGCCACAATAGACGGCATCACAACTAGAACATGTGATTTTGTAGACAAAACCTTTTCTTTCGAGGTAACCAACCCTGTCCTTGGGGTGTACAAGCTGTGTTCCTAAGGTAGTTACCGCCTGATGTGCTACGTGTATCTGGTACTTTTTTAACCGTCTTTCCACTAGTTCAGATATATTTCTCACGTATGGGAGAGTTCGTCATGCTGTTAGTTTTGGTGCCCGAATGGCCGTGGCATTGGAAATACCTTTTTCCCTTGAGTTGCTGGTGCCTCATGCATTGACGTATAAAGTTATGCGTGTACCCATTTTGGGAGAACAGTCTGTAGAAGTATTTCATTTCTGCTAGATAACTTGTTTCATCAGAGTAGTGGGTTTTGGCTCGATTCAGAAGGCTTTAGACTGTACTCCGTTTGTGAGAGCCAGGGTGGTTACTCTCAAGGTGTAGGATGACCTCCGAATACGCCTCTGTGCGATAAACTGATGTCTGAAGTGATCTATCGGTTTTTTGACGTACAAGGACATCCAGGAATAGGAGTTGTCCATTAACCTCTGTTTCGAAAATAAACCTGATTCCTGGAAATATAGAGTTAATGTTGGTATGGAGTAGATTCAACTGGTCTTTCTTGACGATGACAAAAGTGTCATCTAAATATCGCAGCCAAAGTTTTGGGTTAACTACGGGAAGGGCTATGCTTTCTAATTTCTGCAGTACGGCCTCTGCCAGGAAACCGGATATAGGTGAACCCATGGGAGCACCTTTTAATTTCCGACAGCATTGTTTGGAGAAGGAAAAATTTGTCTCCAGGGAGAGATCAAGGAGTTGAAGTAAAGCCTCTGAAGGCACATCAGAATTGGCGAAATAGGCACTTAGATATCTTATGGTTGGGTGCACCGATTAGGGAGACAATCGGTCGCAGCGGAATATCAGTTTTATGAATTTTGGGAAGACCATATGCCTTGGCAATCGTTGGTACATCCTTCTTTAAAGACTTGGCAAGAACTCCCAAACAAAATCTTTAAAGAAAAATGCAAAGTGACTCAACTAATCTCGAGGAGATGACGAATTGCCATTAACACGCATTAGCTCAGACTTCAGTCAATCACAGAATCCTTTGCCAGACTCAGTTTAGAAGTTGGATGTTTTTGCATTCCAATAGTCTGAAGACGAACTTGGAGACCAGTCTCGAAAAGTTGCACAATAAAGTTTACTGGTTCCCAAAAAATCCATTCTTCTTAATATATTTATATATGTTTATATATATATATATATATATATGCAGTATGTTATTACTGACAAACACAAGGGAGACTGGAATGGCCATTTCTGGCTTATTAGCCGTCGTCAGCTAGTCATACCCAATCCCGAAGTGTGGAACACCCGAGGCTCGAACTCGCGACCTGTTAGTTAGAAGTCCACGCCTCTAACCACTGGGCCACGAGCCCGTTGCCCTGTCGGTTTTCGATCGGGAATATACAATGGTAGGGGGCGCTCATCGATCGTTTCTACGTAACTCACTCGTTCCGTTGTGCCTTACGGGCTCTCTCTCGAGCCTAACTAGCAGCCGCACAGCGGTGCATGATGTAGGCACTATGGTATAACCGACAAAGACAAGGGAGACTGGAATGGCCATTTCTGGCTTATAAGCCGTCGTCAGCCAGTCATACCCAACACCGAAGTGTGGAACACACGAGGCTCGAACTCGCGACCTGTTACTTAGAAGTCTACGGGTTTCCACACGAGTGTTCCACACTT
>CACRXP010001434.1:55235-73177 GCA_902702965.1 Spirometra erinaceieuropaei | reverse complement strand
TGGCAGACTTAGGCTGGTACGGACATTGAGAGCAAGAGCTCGAAATCTCAGAGGCCAGGGTAGATTCCTGATGAGGGTCGGCAATCAGCAAAACGGAGGCGGCTTAGTGCGTGCACATCTACCTGGGCCCGCTACTTGTTTGAGAGGAAGGACACGGTGCATGGACTGAAAAGTTAAAAAAATTGAAGTTTCCGATGAGGGAGCCTAGAAAGCACAACCACACAGAGAAGGAAGTGTGGGCGAATATGGCAATTTGGTGACGGTGTCCCAAGTTCCCCATGGCCCTTTCTCAGTTTCCTAAAAAAATTGCTCGGGGAAAGATAAGTAAAATAACAGCTTAATCGGGTCAGTATTCAGATAAATGCGCAGTCGTATTTTGAAAGTTTGTGGATTATCTGATGTTGTTATATCTTTGCACGGATACGCCAAAAGAGAGTATAGCTGGAGGCAAAAAGAGAGCGATAGAGATGGAAAAGGCGGGAGGAGGTATAATCAGGGAAGAATTACGAATACTGTACGAGTGAATAACAGGGGTAAAGACTGAAATCTGGCGAAGATGTGGACTAAAAGAGGGGAGAAAAGCCTGCTTGTAGTCTGGAAAATGTCATGTTAGGTAGACGGCATCTATTTGATTCGGAAATATTTGGATGTGTGGTGCTTAAGAATCTTCTAATAAAGTGTCTTTGAACCCTTTCACGTCTAGAACGACTAGCCTCGTTTACTACACCAAATAAACTCTTAAGTGAAGTTTCTTTTCACCGCTCGCCCCTCATTTTTCAACGGGCTACAAATTCAGAAACTATGAATTGCATTTTGTACAGATTCTGCTTACCTCGTTTACTATTTGTATGTACATTTTTACTTGCTTTGATGGGGCCCAAACGGGTATTTAATAAAAATTATTTATTTATTTAAATAATGGACAACAATGCCCAAGAATGGAAAGTAGAAATATTCGATAATCTTAATTTGATTTCAGGAAGATGGAAACTGTGATGAATACGGCCACAAATCTTGGCAGCTTTGGCCGTAATTTTTTTCATGAGTGGCGAGGAGTCTAGATTTTTGGAGTAGCTTAAAACTAAGTGCGTGATGGCGACTCATTCAATCAATGGCATGTCTTGAAAGACCGCTTGTTGGGGAAGTCTTTCAGGTCCCAGACACATTTATGGGCAGTTAAATGAAGAGAATTCCATTAGCCATTTTGAGCTCCACGTCGATAGAACAAACAAATCGGCATGGATTTGCTCCAGACAATGTTTTGTCTTATATTTAATGGATGAATATGCGCATTTGAGGTCATCAGCACAAACAAAATATTGGGAATGTTAAACTGTCTATGAGATATAATAAATAGAATGTAGGAACAAAAGATGACCTAAAACGGTACATTGTAGGACATCGTTTACAATAGGACCCTCGTCGGCAAATGAAGATCCCACTAAAGCCTTCTGTTTACGATTAGAAGGCACGGCATAATAAAGTCTATAAGGGGACAGCTAAGTGCTGAGCATCTAATTTAACTACGAGTATTCCAAGTGGCACATTACCAAAGGTTTTTCTAAGACCAATACAAATAAAGTCTACAGATAAATCGTCACTAGATAGAGAATTACGCAAATTGAAAAATGACATATGATATGCTAATTAAGAAAGATCGGGAAAAACGCTATGCAGAGGACAAACGTAGCGGCGCCTTACGGTTGGTCTTGCATAACCCTTGCAAAATCCCTGTTTTGAATTGGTTTCTAAGTCCACTGCTATCACTCCTCCCCCATAGCGACGATTTTCGCGGTTTCTCATGTCATCTACCGCATCCCAAACTTAAGCGGTCTGTCGACGCTCACGGTGGAACCCTCAGTATTCGCCGTCTACTAGTAGTTTGGTCGTACCTCCCTTCCCCACTCCTCGGCTGAGCTCGAAGCGTACTGTGGCCAATCGCGTCTGGGCTCCTCTTGTCTGGCCCCTTGGACGCGAATAGTCCCATCCGGCGTATCAATCCCGCCCTGACGATGTTAGTTCTGAATCCCGTTTACAATACCACCTGCAGGCCAGTCCTGTCCAACCCGTATACGTACCTCTCAAGGCTGACATTTATTTCTGCCCTGACGATGTCCTATTATAATCCGTTTTATACCGCAACATATAGGCCAGTCGTGCTCGCATTTTTTGTTCTTATTTTTTATTGAGGGTTTTTGTCTCCTGTGAAATTAATCCAATCATTCTTAAATTCCTTAGTGGAGTTTTTTTTCATATCTCGCCAGTCATTTTTCTCAACGGACTACTAATTCAGAAACTTTGAATTGCATTTTGTACAGATTCTGCCTACCTCGTCTAAAATTCACATGTTAATTTATTTTTACTTGCTTTGATGGGACCCCGACGGGTATTAAATTAAAAAATATTATTATTACTTGTGTAAAGGTCACGATAAAAATCCATTGATAAAGCGAGGACGCCATTAAAAAATCAAATCTAATATACTGTCGTTTTGTGATCGAATTTTGGACTAATTAAGACCAGGTTGAAAGGCGAATATCATCCGCAAGCTTCTTGAACTTAGGAGAGGAAGTGCGTGTATGCCCGTCAATGTCTAAAAAGTAAAATCGCCTACGAGCCTCTTGACATCGAATGAAGTTTTTGCAATTTTCAAAGAGTTCACAGAGGTGGCTTTCGTTTTCAGTGGAGGATTATATACACATCCAATTAGGACCTTCCTATTCTATGGAAGGATTACCGAGACGAGACAGAGATTTCCAGAGAAAGGAGAAATGTTCAGGTCATAAGGCAAATGTGCAAGTGAGGCTCTGATGTAAAGAAGACAACCACCACAACGTCTTTCAACGCGATCTTGTCGGCAAAGCTGGATCTATCTATGGCGGGCGCCGAGTAGGGATTTAGAGAGTGAGCCCAATATTCTGTAATGCTCATAACATCGGGGTCAAACCCGAAGGCTACAGTTCTTGGTTGCGCCATCTTTTTGCTCCACTGATCTTGTGTTGAGAGAAACTATACTGAGCGTATGTTTGAGATACGTGTTTCGCTCATTACAGGTTATAATGGGAAGAGTTGATGATAGAAACTAAAGTTATAGGGAGAAAGTAAAGGGTAAGAAGCAAAGTTGCTGTGGTCTGAAATTTGTGGCAATGTAGTCACTACCCGGAGGGCGGTATTGCATGGAAACATATTTAGGCAGGACTCATGAATAAAGTGCTATTTCGTGGGGTCGAAAAGTAGGAGGCATAGAAAGACGATTTTGGGAATTTTGAGCGTAAAATGAGGGTTAATTTATATTACAAAACAGACTATATGGTCTTGAGAAGTTGTTTAAATTATTGGTAGGGCTTCATTACTTGTGCTGTTGGGCCAGTTTTGGAGTTGCGAAAATTATTTGCGGCATTCTATACATGTGCTTTACAGGCCGATGTTTTAGCGGGCTTCCCAACCATGATGCCTTCTTTAAATCTAGAATTCGGAATAGAAACAAGTGAAGATCTCCTTGGACTATTATTTGGTTTATTTAATTTTACCACTAGGTCACACTTGAGTGGCCTGGCACGGGACCCGAATAGATTTGACTCAGGTTCATTAATTACGTCATTATTCTGAGCCATGAACGTTGATTTTCATTTTAGGGTTAATCCATCTTTAATGCAAAGATCAAGCGGACTGATAAGACGGGAAGCAGCATTTGAGCAATTATTGCTATCTGGAAGCGTTTCAAATTTGCAGGGTTCGACTCAATCTGTGATAATGGGATCAAATAAAGAGCCAGATGGAACAAGGGCCGCAGCGGGTATGAGGAAAATTTAATTGACGCCAGGTGAAGGACTTGCTTCAGAAGCAGATTAGAGGTGGGGTAGAATTCTGGTGCTGCTTTAAGTTTGCTGATGAGGAAAACCTCGGCGTTGCATTGGAATCTTATCGTGACTTTAAGAAAGATATTGATGAAAGATAAAAGTCATTGGGCTCAGCGCCCCACATGGGAGAAAATAAAGTTTTCTTTTATCGACGAAAGTAATGTGACATGAATGGGTTGATTCTTGCTCCTATATGAAGGCCGTTTTGGAAGTAGCGACCTTAAAGTTGAAGATACAAGAGTTGAGAAAATGGAAGGCGCCATAAAGGGGTTGTCTACTTTTAAGAACATCTTTTTAGAAAAAGTCGAAACCTCGCTTATACCTGTCTTCGGTCTCACCATTAAGAAGGTAGATAAGAGGCACGAGCTTCTCACATTTCTGAGAAGTATGTACTGATAGCTTTCCTTCAGGCAGGCCAACAAGAGCACAAGAAGTTAACCCATAATGAGGCATAAAGTTGTTAAAATTTTCCAACATCGAAGTGTCTACCTTTTCATATTGACGATAGGTTTAACATGAGAACCTTGGAAATTAGCTTCCTTCAAATTTCGACGAAGGGTTGCCCGAGGTTTCTCGCTGGAAAAGGCAAAACGCGAGTTTACCACTGATCTGTAGGGACGATAGTTGCCGGAAATTTGAGGATTTAGGGATGAGGCTACGTATGATTATAAATGTCAAAAAACCATCAATATTCGTAGACCGAAGAGCAGAATTTTCGCTCATGCAATTTTATTTTAGTAGTAAAATATCCTAATAAGAAAACAGACAACTGGCAATTTTCGGGGTGACAAAATAAACTGTTAATAAAACTTATATTAAACAATGAGACTATGTAGAGTGAAAGAGATAACAGTATGGATCCATTAACAATTGCAATGTCGATAATACAAGCGATCAGTGGACAATATTTATCGTTAAAAATACTCAGAATTCTTCGGTGTCTGTACTTCGAGCTTTTTGTTTGCGATTGTAAAATTAATAGTGTTTTTGGGCAGACGAACTAAAAGGTTCTCCTCTTGGACTGGAAGAGTTTGACATAGACGCATTCTTTTTGTATTATTTCTGTGAGAAGCGCAAGGATCCCCCCTAATCTTCTTACTTGTATAGTAAGACCAAAACGTCCATCGTGTTGCGTGCACCCAATCAAACTTGTTTGTTTCGTGTTCGGTCCTGATAAGGTGGTAGAGAAAAGCATTTTTCCATGGCTGGTAGCCTGGGTTTTGCCATACGCTACTAATAGTTATCGTAATATTTCAAAGTAAACTGTCTCGGGGGAAACAGTGAGCGACTA
This sequence comes from Spirometra erinaceieuropaei, assembly GCA_902702965.1. Classification (NCBI taxonomy): domain Eukaryota; kingdom Metazoa; phylum Platyhelminthes; class Cestoda; order Diphyllobothriidea; family Diphyllobothriidae; genus Spirometra; species Spirometra erinaceieuropaei. The sequence goes on along the minus strand of CACRXP010001434.1, from coordinate 68,026 downwards.
ACATCAGTTCACCGGGTCAGGGGTTCCTTAGTACATATTGGCTGTTGGATGGTCAGGGCGGCTTCTAGCGGCGAAGTGTGCTCCTCGCTTGTCTACGTTCCAGTCTGCTTCTCGGTGAGCATTCTGTTCCTCCTACAGAATTCGACCGTATATGCTTATGATAACTTATGAGGCTGCATTAATTGAATTACCTGCAAGGCAAATTGTTTCTATAGAAACGGGTGAAATGACATGAGATCCGCTGGTTTCGAGTTTGAAGACGTTTGGAAGACATTATTTTTGAATGTGTTTTTTTAAGAAACACAAGGATTTAGCCTCTGTTTCTTGATTAAATTTCTTTAAATACATGCCTATTCTTTTAGAACTATCGGCTGCCTTTCCCTTTTTCACTTTTGCTAATCTGTGCCTGTTCACTACCAGTCGCATTCTGCAATTCGCACTTTGTGCATTCGATTTCTCTCGAACTGTGGAATTTTTATTCACCGTTAACCTCTCGCTGAAATTCGACCACTTGATCTGTCAAAAATTTACTTAGTAGCAACTTGCCTTGAGACAAGGTGAGAACAACAGTCGCAAGTCGCGAAAGGTCTGGGCCTCTGTACCTAAGCATAGCTGAATTAAATCTAAGTCTGCAGGCAGTACTAGCCATTCGTCGCCCGTTGTTACTGGTAGGCAGTTTAATCTGTCTGCGCTCTACAACTGCAGCGATTTATACTAAAGTTTGGCATTATATTCTTAATTTCGGGAGAATTGTTCGACGGTAACATCTCCGATTATTCCTCTCAAGTATGTAGGCGTCTTGAGTTACTTGTTCACCTGATCGCCAGTTAATCTAATGATAGACAAAAGCGTGCTGACAACTTTTTGTTAAAAATGTTCCTCAATCTACTGGACCAGTTGATGTTGCGACTAATTTCCTGTATTCATATGGCTTCAACTAAAAAATAGCCGATGAAAAGCGCCTGTCTTCCTGTAGCAAGAGTCAGCCCGTCTCATTCTAACTATTTTTATCAATCGAGGTCGACCAGATATTTGCCCATCGAGATCGTGTCTCTGCATACCTGGAAAATCCAAAATTTTTCCTTTGTCATGATCCTGTCCCTAGTGAGCGTAGAATCGTGTCGCTTTTCTCATGTAAACCCTCAATGTCATAGCTAAATGTTCACCAGCTCTGTCACAATGCAAGTTGTTGTGGGGACTCAGCTAATCATACTCCTGGGAAATCTGACTCCCTCCTCCACTTTACTCCTATATCTTCCTCTCACTCAAGGCACTTAGCGCCTTCATCTGCATCCAAACTAGCAGCAGTCATAGCTGTCGTCCCTAATCCTCCTGAAAGCCCTCCGGGACGCACAAATATCCGTCTTCATCAGCTGGACGGGTAGCTTCCCCATTTCAGCCGGTTCCTCCGAGTTTTCTATTTAAGTCACCTGAGGAATGACGTCAGAACGAAGTGATCCAAAAACAGAATTCGATTCTGACCCAAAATAGGCGTAGCATAACTACATTCAGTGGTGTACGGCCTCGTATTAGGTCTACCAAGCCTTTACAACCGCGCTTGTCTATATACCCCGTAGATACAATTATGCAACCAAATAATTCTCTGTCCCGCATACTGGCCACTTACCAAAGCTATACTATCTATCCTTTTAATATTTCGTACATGAATCGCCCCCAGTCATTAATCGTCTAACCTATTTCAAGTTTCTCACCACTTAAGGCCGGCTGCTCTCACGTAAGTCAACTTAACACCTCTGATTTCCAACCTAGACCTGGTCTTTAATTCTTATAGCTGCCTCCTCTCCCCCACTAGCCTATACCTTCCTTCTAGATTCCTTCCTTCCCCTCCTCCTACTCATCCTCCTTCTCCTCCTCCTACTCCTCCTCCTCCTGTACGAATTAACTACCGGCAAGCCTATCCCCACTCCAACTCTCTTAGTATTCAAAAGTCCGAAAATTATTTCCCCACATCTTTTAGGTCCCCCTCCCGGCCCTCTCTTACTGACTTCCGTACATCAATAACTCTGGACACATTGGTGCATATTCCCAAAAGAAAAGTAATTCACGGCTTACATATGCACCTCCAATCTTTTTTCTAAGCACCGTCGACAATAGCCCTGCTGTTCGAAACACATAGGATATTATATTATTGAATATCAGGTCTGTTATAAGCAAAATGACCGAAATCCAAGCCATTGTTCTCGAAATGACGCCTAATATTATACGTATAACAGAATTCTGGACTCATTCTCCAGTTCCTGACTCTACTCTTTTAATAGATGACTTCGATTTTTACAGTCAAGACTTCATAACTAGGCGTGGAGGCGGTTGCCTTCTTTATTTTAGATCCTAACTAAAGCACTCTCCCTATTACCTGGGTGTCTCCTCATTCACGGGAAACTTCTGCTTTATATATGTTATCCTCCCACCGCAAAGATAGGCAGTTATTGGCTGTATCTACAATTCCCCCAAAATCTTCGGCCATTGATGATTAACAATTCTGTAAAATCTGTATATTAATTTTGGAAGCTGCTTTGGATGTTAAAATAATCACTATTGATTTTAACCTTCCTGAAATAGACTGAGTTTCCAATTGCTGTCCACCTGGATTCCAGTCCGTCCAGAATATTATCAATTTTTGTAACTGGTCTCGACTTGTGCGCTGTCCGGCAAGAGATAATCACATTTTAGATCTAGTCTTTACCAATGCCATTGCCCCTCTTTTTACTTCATTCGAAAGGACCTTTTTAATTGTGACCACGTATAAGTTCATTTTTGCTTACCGCTTACCTTTTCAAAGAAGACTAGCACAGTGTGGATCTACCTAAATTATGACTGCGTGTATAACGATTTAATTACTACATTTGATCATTGGCCTGACGTGATTTTCTCTCCTGTAGCGATGCAACCGTTCTCTTTGACGTCATGTTTAGTGTTTCCAAAGACACTTCAGAGATTGTGCCTCGTAGATATGTCAAGTCTAATTATTCGGATTCACTTGTCACTCATATTCTTTATAAGAGACTCAAAAAACTGATCCGGCAGCTGCGTGCCCTATCCACTAGTTCCTTATCCGTCCATCTTAGAACCACAAAGATTCTAAAGGATGTGCCAAGAGCGTGACAGGCAAAGAAAATCGCTTGCCCCCACTGTTGCAAACTCTGCCAAATCTGTCACTAACATCTTCCGTCATTGATCCTCATCCAAGTGTGGTCAAAAAATTCCGCCATGCAAAACGACAACAAGATCTTCCTTATCGATGGCATTGACAAGGCGGACTTGGTTAGTGCTTTCTTTGAAAAACACATTAATACTGAGTCCGGACTGGTCTCTTTCTTTTGCTCACTTGCAGATAGGACACTGAGTACAACTGATATCTTCTCAGGTCTAATTAAGAAGCACATAAATTGTTCGAAAAACTCCCACTGCTCGGGAACGGACGGTATTCTAAATTATATTGTTAAACATGCATTTGAACTTCCTATATTGCTTAGTCATTTTTTCTCGGCTTATATTTCAAAAGCATTTTTCGTGAAACATGCAAAACGTCGATTATTATTCCTGTCTTCAAGTCTGGATCTCGATCCGATGTTAATAACTATTGGGGCGTGCAAAAAACATCGTCTCTAGGAAAGCTTCTTGAAAGGATTATTTTCAATGACATTCTTGACTTCTGTCTAGATAACCGGCTTTTGAGCTCTAGTCAGCATGGATTTTTACCTAAACGATCGTGCGAAACTTGCCAATTGGCATTTCTTAATCTAATCATTTGTCTTTGTAATGAGCGGCAGTCAGTGGTTGTTATCTACTTTGATCTTAGCAAGGCCTTCGACAAGGTTCCCCATAGACGTCTTTTAGTAAAATTGGAAGCTCTTAGCATCCGCCCGCCTCTACTCGACTTCATCAGGTCCCATCTGTCCAAACGATATCAGAAAGTCATGGTCGGTAATAGCTACTCGACACCCCACTCGATTACGAGTGGCGTAATTCAAGGTACAGTTCTGGGTCCGCTACTCTTCCTTCTGTACATCAATGATATTTCGACTGAATTCGACAATTCGCAAACTTTTACTTATGTCGATGACCTCATGCGTGTTTACCCATATTCTAAGGACACCGCGAACGTTTGTGTTGAAAAAAAATTAATGCCGATTTACTACGCATAAGCGGATGGGGTTCTACATGGCAGATGGAGTTTTCATCATCCAAGTGTAGTTTCAAGTCTTTTGGTCCTGTCAACCTTCCGTGTCCCATAATTTTTCAGAATAACCCACTCTCAGAATGCCTCACCATAAAGGACCTAGGTCTAAGTTAAACAAATAAGCTTGCTTTATCACATCATGCAGATAGGATCTCTGCCAAAGCCGCGCAGATATGTGGATTCATATAGCATATTTTTTTTCCTTTCGGAAATGAAGCTAAGACTTAACAAATGTTTGTTCTTCCAATCATCGCATACTGCAGTCCTTTCATTTGTTTAATAAACGCCTGCGACCGCTATAAGGTCGAAAATGTGCAGAGGGTTTTCACCCGGAAACTGTTCTCGCAAGCTTCGTCCGGTATTTCTTATACTCATAGATGTCAGCTGACGAACATTAAAATTTTGTGGGTAAGAAGACTGGAAGCTGGACTTTGCCTCCTTTTTCGCATCAACTCTAGCTCCAATCTTCCGCTCATTTGCCCTCTCACTCCGAGAGATCGGTCCTATGCCACGCGCAACTCCTGCATGGTGATTCCGCAGCCTCTTTGTACTACATCTAGGCGCTCCCTCTTCTTTGCTTCCAAATATGCCTTCTTTTGGAATAATCTTCCGCCAGAAATTTTGTCATCGCCCAAGTTACTGGTATTTAAGGGGAAATTACGCAAATATCTTACACCGGAAAGCATAAAGGCACTGTTAACGGTCTCATTCCCGAACACTCAGATTCTTGACTTCGAGAAGGGTCCTCCTGGGATTTAGTGGTAGATCAAGTGGTAACTCTTAATTATATCATTGGAAACCCCTGTTTTGAATTGGTTTCTAAGTCCACTGCTATCACTCCTCCCCCATAGCGACGATTTTCGCGGTTTCTCATGTCATCTACCGCATCCCAAACTTAAGCGGTCTGTCGACGCTCACGGTGGAACCCTCAGTATTCGCCGTCTACTAGTAGTTTGGTCGTACCTCCCTTCCCCACTCCTCGGCTGAGCTCGAAGCGTACTGTGGCCAATCGCGTCTGGGCTCCTTTTGTCTGGCCTCTTGGACGCGAATAGTCCCATCCGGCGTATCAATCCCGCCCTGACGATGTTAGTTCTGAATCCCGTTTACAATACCACATGCAGGCCAGTCCTGTCCAACCCGTATACGTACCTCTCAAGGCTGACATTTATTTCTGCCCTGACGATGTCCTATTATAATCCGTTTTATACCGCAACATATAGGCCAGTCGTGCTCGCATTTTTTGTTATTATTTTATTTTTTGTTTATTAGGTAAAGGAGTTTTTCTATTTTTGTCAATCATTTTTCTCACTAAACTGCTCATTCGAAAAACCTCGAACTGAATGTTTTGGAGATTTTATCTACCTGCTCTGAAATTTACCTGAAGGTCTACTTTTACTTGCTATGATGGGACTCCAAAGGCCTTTAATAATAAAATGTTTATTTATATATTTATTCACGCGATTAATTAAGGCAATCAAGGGTTTAAGAATCAAATAACAACGTGACATTTGTCGCAAGTGATAACGCTGCTTATGAAAACCCCTTTAAAACAGGAGCTAATTTCCAGGAATGTACGCAGAAGGGGGCGGTAACGAACGGGTGCGTTTGCAGGTTTTGTAAAAGTTCATGTAGTCAGTGCGTGTGAAGGAGATTATCAAGCCAAGCTGATTTTGTTTAATTGGCTGGCGTATGTGCACGAAGTGTATGAAAACAAGAGGGCAAGGAAGGTATGGTTTGCAAATGGAATTGAATCCAACAACTATTATTAACTAATTAAGCTGTCATGACAATTAGAAAGCTTGATTGAGTGACCGAGGCTTTAAGTTAAAGTGTACGTAGGCAGGGGAGAGTAGCTGATTTAGTATATCCTCAAATGTGGTGAAGTTTAGGAATAAATGCTCTTAAAGCAAATGGTCATGCGAGCCGGAAGCTGATATTAGTTTCTGTTTAGCCGTAGGTCGCCATGCATTATAAGCCGTCGCAGAAGTTGATTACAATCTGGAGAGCGAACGCAAGAAAACTAGTCAGAGAAATACATATTAACCCAACTGTGAAAAACTCGGCGACTCGGTGGGATTCGAACGCACGCAGTAAGGAGAAGGCCTTAGTACAGTCAACGCTCTAACCACTTGAGCTACGAGGCCCCGCCGGACGACGTCAGTTTAATCACATTTGGGTCAAATTACCCGCCCAAACTACTGAACCGTCGGGAACCTACCAAATTTCATACAGTAAGTTGACTGCCAGGGCAGTATTTCCTAAGTACTTCACTTAGAATCCACAAGGACGTTGGCTGTACTAAAGCCTTCTCCTTACTGCGTGGGTTCGAATCACACAGAGGCGCAGAGTTTTTCTTAGTTGGGTCAATATGAATTATTCAAAGTATGCCAAAAACAGAAGCCTCACATAATTGTCCTAACGGAGACATAATTGACTGAGGAAATAAGTGGTAGTGAAGTCAATATTGAAGGTCGCCAACTGCTCCGTTGTGACAGATTTCAAACTAGAGGAGGAGGCAGAGCGATTTATGTGGCAAATGAAATTCAGTGCAGTCAGTGAGAAATATCTGATGGGGCACCGCGAAATTTTGAGATAATTTTATGCAATATATGTATCAAACAATTACCGGCACTAAATCTGTGTGTTGTTTATTGGCCTCCCAGCTCGATGGAAATCGCCGATATGGGATTACATAGTGCACTGTAATTGTTATGAAAGCAGGAGAACATGCTACTTCTGGGTGACTTTAACGCTCTAGGAACAGACTTGAAAATTCTTTTAACAAACGCCCGTCCACGTCATTTGACCACAATCTACTACAACTCTCCCTGAATGAATACCTCGTTCAACACATAAAATTCGGAACAAGAATGAGAGAAGGACAACGATCAAAGTGTTTAGATCTCGTTTTCAGTAAGGAAGAAGGAGTAGTAAGGGAAGTGAATCCACAACCTCCACTCGGTTTAAGCGATCATATCGCTTTTACTTGTGTGTGCTCTCTCCTATCAAATCAACAACCAAAGATCAAAAGGCGCAGAAATATTTGGAAGGGTGACTTTAACACAATGAGACGTACTCTTTTGGAGGAAACCTGGTTGGTTAACACAGAAGATACAAAGGAATTCTGCTAGTAATTTCGCGGGATTATAGAGCGTCTAATTCATTCCTATTGTCCAATAAAAATGACAAGACCATGTGCGTGACCGCCGTGGGTCAAACCGACGACAAAAAAGACCATGAAGAAGAAACAGAGATTGTGGTTAAGTATTTGCATCTTCGAGATCCAATGTCATTCGTCGAATATAAGGATCAGTGCAATAAATGCCGCAACTAAATACATGTTGCTAGAACTTCTTTCGAGCGCCTACTGATAGCAGAATCCATTACATGTCCCAAGAAGTTTTGCGGGTACATCCGTAGTAGAAGAAAACATAGGGAAGAAATTGCGCGTCTAAAGGATAGCCTCGGAAACTTATTAGTTAAAGGGCCACAGAAAGTGCAATTAGTGTCTCAGTTTTTTGATCGGTTTTTACGGAGAAGTCCTCAGAGGACAACCGACAGTTCGAAATCGACCGAGACAGCCGGAAGCTTCAAATTCGCCATAATACAGGGTCATTGAAACCATCGCCATTTCCATGTAAGAATTTAGACGCGTCCTCTGTCAAATAAAACCAGATAAGTCTCCTACATCCGACGGAATTCCTGGGCTGATACTTAAGGAGCAAACAACGGAGCTGTCGAGGCCTCTTTCGACTCTCTTTGAGCTGTCAATGAGAACAGGAAGGCTGCCATCACAGTGGAAGACAGCTTACCTCGTTCCTTTACATAAGGGAGGTAGCAAGATGGCAACAAGCAGCTTCAGGCCTAGTAGCCAAACTTGCCTCTCATGCAAAACGATGGAAGCTCTAGTAAGGAGCGCTATACAGCAGTTTTGTGAAGAAAATAACATCTTGCAGGATTTTCAACAGGGCTTCTGGAGAGAATGTTTCTGTCTCTCAAATCTGCTAGCTTGTCTGGAGATCTGGACAAGGGCTCTAGAGGAGGGATTTGAGGTCGATGTCGTGTACATCGATTTCCGCAAAGCTTTCGATACGGTTCCGCACGAACGCCTTCTTCACAAATTGAGCGCCATTGGCATCCGGGGAGATCTTCTGAACTGGATAAGGGCGTTTCTGGTTGATCGGAAACAACATGTCTGTATCGGAGTTGATATGTCAGAATGGGTGAACGTGACCAGTGGTGTGCCTCAGGGCTCCATTCTAGGACCATAGCTCTTCAGCTTTTATATTAGTGACAACCTGCTGGAACTCGACTGCGGCAAAATAATGTTTGCAGACGACGTTAAGCTCTGGCAAGTCAATAAGGGTCCGAATGATCAGAGATCCCTTCAAGATAATCTGCACCGACTGCAAGCGTGGTCGAAGAAATGGCTTCTAGATTTCAATGTGGAGAAGTGTACCGTCCTTCATCTGCGTCCAACTAACTCTCATTCAAATGAGAGCCTGAGGACATATCACCTGAAGGATATAAGGCTCCCTGCAGAATCTCGACAGAAGGATCTCGTGGTTTGGATGCAGAACAACCTGAAACCAACACTGCGGTGCCGCAAGGCTGCAAATAGCGCCATAAAAGCGCTGCATGCAACCAAAAGGGCGTTCGTAACCTTTGACCAAGAAGTTTTTGGGAGAGTTTACGACACATTTGTTCGGCCCCACTTAGAATATGGCCTACAAGCATGGCGGCCATTGTTAGTAAAGGTTCAAGCATGCCTAGAACGGTTACAACGTCGGGAAAAAAGCTGGTAAACGGTCTAAAAAGCCAATCCTACACAGACAGACTGAATTGCTTTAATTTATTCCCTCTCTGTTACAGGCAGCAAAGAGGTGGTCTTATCCTCGTCTACAAGATAATGCATGGCCTTGAGCATGGACTTAAATTTGAAGACATGTTTCAGTGGCACCTTTCATACAATCTTCGTGGTCACTCGATGAATTTGCGGACAACAATGTACAGGCTGAATCTTTGTCCTGAATTTTTCTCGCAGAGGGTAGTGGAGAAATGGAACGATCTCCTTCAGTCCCTGTAGCTCTTCAAGAAACGCTTGGATGATTAGTTGTGCCCCCTTGTTTTCCCTCGACAGTCTGAATCTGAACTAAATACCCCACGATCCCGCACACCTTTTCTCTGAGACAATGCTACTCAAATGAATTAAATGCCGTTTTAATAGCGAATATATTCATTGCTCGTGTATGGTTACTTCTAACGATCTGACATGTAATCAATAGGGTTTTCAAGGGTTTTGCCTATTATCCTTACCAAATAAACTGAAATAAACTGAAATCTATGAATAAGAGAAAGTCATAAACTCCCCGCGGTCCTGTGCAATACCTGTAGGAAGGAAAGTTGTTGGCTTAAAAGCGGACTATGGATGCCGTCTCACCACGGCACAGCAGATCCTCAGGCGAAATACGGACGGTTCTGCGTGTAGATGTGACCATTGCAAACGAAAAAGGTTCTCCAACTAGCTCTCTATTCGCACGAAGCAAGCTAACACCATCAAGTTAATGACCGTCCGTTACCTGTTTGTGGAAGGAGCGCGTGCTAAGCCGTTTGAGGACTCGGTAGGAATTAACAAAAACGCGGTTGAAGAGTGGTATTGTTTATGCCACAATGTTTGCTCTAAGTCACTGCTAGGAGCCGCGAAGCAAATCAGCAATTTTGGTGTAGAAGTTCACACTAATGATAACCTCAGTGTGCGAGGAAACTATAATAAAGGTGGAATCAGAAGGCAGTACTGGGGTCGTAGAGGTGTACGATATGAAGAGGATGAGAGCTCTCTTCGAGCAGTTCAGCGACCGGGGTCCGCCTGAATTCAAAGCCATGACAAGGATGTGGGTAGCTGAGAGAAGCATAATTATCACCGAAGTGTTGAAGTAGTACGTCACCTGCCCTCCGAAGTCTACTTGTACTCTATTTTATTCTATAATGCGACGTTTGTCAACTCAAACGCGGAAAGGCACACAAGAAGCCTGAAACTCAAATTACATGAGACAGGTCTAGTACCTGGGAAGGCGTATGGGCACATCGGGAAGAGACTTTGTACCGACTGTGGTTGAAACTGAAATTGGACCATAATGCGGAGGTATGGAAAGCCTTCCTATGCCATATGGTGGTAGACTTCCCAATGTATGGAGCTGAAGGCGGAAACAAGACTCAGAGGTCGACTGACCTGCTCGGGACGTCATGAGAACAGAATACCAGCCCATTGGAGCAACCTGGAACCAACGAGGGCGTGGAAATGATGAATTAAATCTGGGTATATGGCAGTAGTTGTACGGAACACTCACGTGTGTAGGAAACAGTTCTGGACCTTCCATAGTCAATGCAATGCCCCGTAAAATAAAATTACCAAACCCATAAAATATCTTCGGTTATTTGAGCACAGAAAGTATCGTAATCGTGGAGAAGCTTAGAAAGGGAAAGAAGAATTCAAGCGGCGCCACGGAAGATGACGTGGACAAAACTACCTCAGAAAATTTTAAAAATCTCCGCAGACTGCAGGAGTCGCCATCCGAACGGAAATAAAGGGGGTGCAGCATGCAGCAATAGGCGCGGACGGTACTATTCTGGCCGTCGACAATGGCAGAGCACGGGGAACATTGCCGAACACAACGGTCAGCCAAATTCTGTGGCGGGTGATGCGATCCGCTGTTAGTAGAAAACCACGTAAAGAGCAAGCTCTAAGTGCGATATTAAAAGTAACCAGGAAAGATAATTCTTTCAACCTTAGGAGGCAAAATATGGGCGCCTAGAGAGAACAGTTAGGCCGCCTAAAGGATGACGGATAACGTAAAGGTAAGGCGAACGGAGATCGGTAAACGGAGAACGGTGGGTGTGCACAAGTTGTTTTAGACGGTTGGGTGATGGCGGGCAGATACATAGGTTGAGAAGGTGATACCGACAAAGACAAGGGAGACCGGAATGGCCATTTCTGGCTTATTAGCCGTCATCAGCCAGTCATACCCAACCCCAAGTGTGGATCACTTGAGATTCGAACCCGGGATCTTTGGTCATAATTAATATTCACCGATCACAACCGACAGGACAACGGGCCCGTGGCTCAATGGTAGAGCGTTCAACTCCATGACCAAAGATCCCGGGTTCGAATCTCAAGTGATCCACACTTGGGGTTGGGTATGACTGGCCGATGACGGCCAATAAGCCAGAAATGGCCATTCCGGTCTCCCTTGTCTTTGTCGGTATCACCTACTCAACATATATCACTAGTCGCTGTGCGACTGCCTGTGAGGGTTTAAGTATGAGCCCCAAGGCACAACGGAACGAGCATGTTCCGTAACCTGATCGGTGAGCGCCCACTATCATAGATACATATGTATATGATTTGTTGGTGTAGTAGATTAAGCAGCTGAAGACACAGAAGACCGAAGCCAAAGCCCCAGCAGGAAAAACCGGAGCAAGCAGTTACGAGCACGCTTCACGTTGAGGTCGTTTTTCTCCCACAAAATCCTTTCGTAAACGGCTGGCTGATGCAATTTAAAGATAAGAATCGCGTCGTCGACTGATCAGAACGTTGAGGTAAATTTTGGCTTGCAAGAGAGGGTGGGATATTTGGCTGGCTCATCTGGGAGTACTCCTCCATCTGGGTGAAAGTAGCGGAATTAAAACTGGCGTTAGAAGCATTCGGGGTAGGAAGTTGCGTATGCGGGCTGTTACGGGGCAGCGAAGTAGGACGAAAACCTGAAAAAGTGTGAGCTATGTAAGAGTGCGTGTGTGGCGAGGTCATGATTAATGAAGTCAACTGTTGGCCTCTCGGTGATATGAACTAAGTGTACGAACAGCGGCGTCCTATATGGAGAAGCAAGATTGCGTGGCCACTTGTCGATTCTCTAAGCTAAGATCATGGCGGCTTATGCAACGTGTAGCCAACCGACGGCCTCCCAAATGTATCAACTTTGGTTTACGATGAAAGGCCCATTCGACCGGATGCTGTCTGAAGTATCTTAGCATAGCCAATGCTATGTACTGCTTAGGCGAACTGCAACGTCCACATTGGAGAAACAAAGTTACGCGATCGCATATCAACATTCTAAGCTAAGATCATGGTGGGTTATGTAACGAGAGGCCAACCGACGGCCTTCCAATGGTGTGAACTAATGTCTATGATGAACGAATCACCCGGAAGGACGCTGTATGAAGTATCACAGTTAGGGCCAAGGCTGGCGACTTCCTAATGGTATGAACTGAGGTCTAGATAAGCGACCCATTCGACAGGATGCTGCCTGAAGTATCGTAGCGCAGTCAGTGGTAGGCAGTGCTAAGGCGAAGGACATGATCCGCGATAAAGGAGTAAAGCGAGGCGGCTGTTTCTTAACTTTCTCAAGTAAGGTCATAGTGGTTTAGGCGACTGGAAGTCAGATGTCAGATGGGGGCCTTCACTAGATGCATACCTTAAAATGGACACCAAACAGTTGTAGTTTGTAATGACATGTTGATTTTGATAAAATTCAGCATCTTTTGTGTGCAGTAAACAATGTTCTGTATGCCATATTCGTACGCCTTTATGATTTAT
>CACRXP010001434.1:38508-54196 GCA_902702965.1 Spirometra erinaceieuropaei | reverse complement strand
AAGACTTTTCGATAATAACAATAATAATAATGGCTTTATTGAGCGCCAACGTGGTTGTGGTCAATACTAATCTAAAAAATATCCACGACCAAGTCTTGGAACGGATAAGCAATCACGCAGAGTGTTCAGTTTGTGCTTATAAAAATGACGACTGATGAAGTTGTAGCCCCATTTCTGGCGTTGTCATATTTACGCATAGGCATTAGGAGATCTATATGGTTAGTAAACAAATCCTTGAATAATTGGCCCAGAAGGGTATAATATGAATATGATGTAGGAGGCTTTAAGGAGAAAAGTGCAGTATGGGGGGCAGGATTATCCTGCTGAACGCTTTATGACACATTTGACCCAAAAGGCTGCTCTAAACTTCGATGAGCCTTGTCGTAGCTTGAATTTACAACACTTTTTCATCTAACAGTAAGTGGCTGACACCCATTGCATACCACTCGATTACACTCAAATGACAAACAGTACCTCGGACATAATCTCAATGACACTTTTCTTTGAATGCTCCTTCAAAACATGACCTATAATTTTCAGGTGTTCTGAACTATAACAATCTAAGTGCTTATACATAAACAGGACCTTTTTTGGTTTATAATACCTTTTTGATAGACGAAATGGTTTTCACGTAGGCATGGGAACACCTCAGTAGAAAGGTTTATTATTGGCAACCAGCGACGCTAACATAGAAAGCGAACAAATGGCCGGTCACATCCTGTGTGCGGAAAAACAAAAATCAATGTTTTTTCAACTCCGAGAGAATTTTATAATTCAAAAGGGTGGAACCTAGCTACTGCATGTATCATCGAGAGCTGATAGAAGTTTTAACGTTTTTCGTCGGTAGGCAATCTTTTATTTGTAAAGATCATAAAACTTTCCACTGGCCGCCGCGTATTAGAGGAGCATAAGGACGGTTACCAAGGTGTCATGAGCTATTACAACAGGTTAACGTCACACACCAATACCGACCGGGTACATAACGCGCCAATGCGACCGCACTGTCATACCGCTGAAAGTATTCGCATTTGCAGGATACTGGCGACTAGGTCAGCCGTAAAGTCTCTGTAAATATTCAAGAGCCGACACGTTACCAGTGGGCAATTGTACAGAGTACGAACCCTGATATTGCATTAGTAAACGGTACCTCACCGCAGAGTTGTCCTTTTAGATCCCAGTATCTCTCCATTCCGATTGCGGCACCAGTTTCAAAAGCAGCCTGATGGATGATGTCCGTGGCCGTCTTTTTGGGGGAAAGACTCGTTCCTGTCCACATCCGGTCCTTCTGACACTATCTCGCCATCGAAACCTGGTGACTGAGGTAGTAGAGAGTGCGATAAATTCTGCATAAGTCCACTCCACTACCAATTAAATCCACGCGCAGGTAAGATGTGCTGCGCCCAGTACGCGGGACACACGGCAATAGTTAAACTGTCATTCAAAGGACACGCACAATACCAGCTCACTCCGAAAGGAACGAAGGAGTAGAGCACATGGATCTTAATGTACTGAATCCACTAGAAGCATGTGAAGGAAACATCACCTTCATGGCCGTTAATGGTGTATCTTACTGCCGTACATACCTAGACGGGGTAGACCCATATTTCATGGTAGCAAGGTACCTGCTTGCTTACTCGATAACTCTCACACCCCCTACCCCAAAATGTCCACGTACCCCTACGCTTCTGATAACTGCGTGGTCGAACTGCAGGAATTAATGCGCCCTGCATATAATTTAGAACGGACACACTTACGTCCCGCCCATAACCGACAAGAATATTATTTTAACCGAATTTCCCATAATTTCCCTTGCCCGCAGGGCGATCTGATGTTATGCTACCGATTGGTCCCACCTGTCGCACCAAAACAAAATCTTTTATTCTTATAAAGAGCCAGCTAATCATCCGAGACATTCAAATTCCCGACAGACTCACCTTTGCCATAGACTTGGACAAACTCAAGCCTACAAAGGAAGTCTACTCATAGTTATTGCAGACGACTCCCTCTTTCCCCCTCACCCCCGCCTGGTTCAGCAAAGGATATTTGGGTTGGTGGTCACTACGATCCTCATCCCCTTACTTATAGGCCTTTCGGCCAGAACCCCATCCACAGCGGGACAGTCGTAACAAGCAGACAGAACCGAGGATCATGAAACGCATGCTCAATACCATAGAGCGGATTTATATTACTTATACAGTTATTCCTAATTTTTTTTGTTCGACAGTTGCCAAGTGGAAGGCGGAGATACTCAGCACATTGCTTTCCAAGACTTATCAGACTGGCATATGGTTAAAAGCGAACAAAAGAAGCCCCAACCACCGTTAGGTGTGGAGCCGAGCGAGGACTGTCGGGTTGCCTTGAATGAGCCACATCTGTCTGACTGCTCACTTAAGAGTCACAACCATCCAGTTCTTCACTATTGTGGCCCTCCTCCTCCGTACGCTTAAACAATTACTGTTCTATTTTGCCCGGCGATCAGTAACCGCTGGTTGTTTACTGTCGTTGAACCTGTCACAAACCCACAACTCTTACGACGGCGACCACCATCGCCAACTCTGAGCAAAGTCCTGACGCTTCGCACCACAGGCGTCCACAATCACCTCCATAGTCATTGCTGAACCCTGCGAGGACAGAATCTACCACCTCTTCCACCCTCACAACCATTGATATCACTGCCACTGCCATACCGTCCGTCACCATCATCAACAGTGCGGACTCGATCCCAACACGTTCCCGTCGCGATCGCACTTTCAAATTAAGTATCGGTATGGTTGCTCACTCGAGAACCCATGGAAGTGAGACTGACGAAACGGTACCAGGGGCACCAGCATATACCCCCCTCGGCTGCCTGCGCTGTTCACGCGCCTCCAATCAACGTATGGACCTCCTCGGCCACCTGCATATTCGTTACATCGGAAGTTCCTGCAATGTCAACATGCCAAGCACACCTTACACATCGACAACGCCTCCTCCACAATCACCGTCACCAGCACAACTGCTGACAATCTGTCCTGTCCCTTACTGCCACCGCACATGCACATCGCGCATCAGCCTGGTCGGCCACTTGAGAATCCATTGTATTGAAGTTGACAAGCCATTACCAGGAGCATAAACATGCAGTCGTTGCCATCGCCTCAACTACGCGCATTGCCCATGCACATTCTGTCACCGTATGGACATACTCGGCTGTAGGCACGTACATGCTAATCAACGATGAAACACGGCGGACCAAACCCCATCATTACGCATTTCTCCACCAGCCTATACAACACACACGAGCCCGTTCCACATCGCCCATTACAGGCACGGAACAGCAATATCTCATTTACGTGGGCGGCGTGCTCTTCGGCTCCGTCTCCGTGTGGTTTGTATGACACTCAAACGCATGTGGAATCCGAGTAGACCAGCCCTTTTTGTGAAAAGCTGGTGCATTTTGAGGGGCAGGCCACCTGCGCCACGCGCAGACTGGCCGTTTTGCCTCTGCTCGCCAGCTGGTTGACCGGTTCGGACAATCGACTGGAGTACAAGAGAGGTACAAGATTGTGCGGCCGATACTGGGGACTCCAGCCTCCTGTCACTTCGGCCCACACCTAAGTAAAATAAATCTGACGCGCCGAATCTACCACGACGCATTAAGAGCCGTGACTTGCAAGGTTACCAACTGACAGTGCAAGTCAGACCGCACTGTTGGTTCAGTTTGTGTTTTTTTATGCAGAAGGTTCGTCTGGTGAACCGGGAGCGGGACTCAATGGCACCTTCTTAATATGACACTCTGACAGTTCGGCTGTCGTTACTGACGATGTCTATCGTGTGTACAACAGCATGGTGTGTGGAGGGACGTTGATTTGCGCGTGAGTTACGTTGTAATGAGAGATGACATGCGCTGCATCGACTGCACCACATCATCCTCTCCCACCTGAGGCCAGTTTCGTAACAGATTCAAGAACAGAGGCAAGAGAGAGCACAGGTGGCTGGCACGGGGTAAACCCTCACCTAGGCGTGCTACCACACCCCCTGATTCCGTACCCAAACGACCAAGATTTCGCACAGCAAGAAAAGGGGGTGGCTTGGATCCCAACTATGCGGGAGTGCCATAAAGAAGGAGCCATTGCAGTCTGGTTGTAATTTCACTAGTCGGCCGCTCAACGCGCAAGCACACGATGGGCTAACTGCGAGGTCTGAGTTAAATCGTCAGCCGGCAACCTTGCAAGTCACGACTTTTAGTGCGCCGTGATATTCTCAAGCGCGTCAGATTGTATACATATAGGGTGAGAGTCGATCTCACAATCTCTCTCCTTTCCGTGCATAGATTCATTATCGGGGCTGGTTAACCGACTGATTCTAAGATCGGGAGAGATGAATGGCAGAGTTAAAAACATCCCGCCTGCGCGCGCCATACACCCCCCCCCCCCAAAAGCACACATTAGTATTTCGTACAGAAGGGTACGGACTGCCCGGATCTCATATATAGCGGAGGAGGCGCATGGGAGAGACGGATAACACCTTTTCCACTTACGTGAGAGATGCCTAATTCATGCTCGCGGTGTGTGATATTGCATATGTCCATGTGTGGTGCAAGTTGTGATGGGGAAGTGTCTAGTGATACATCACTAGACACTTCTCGTCTAAAGCGATTGATTCCAGATTTTCATGGAGGCGCATGTAGCCGAGTAGGCCATGTTAAGGTCAAATGTGTGCGGGCGGTGAAGACAGTTTAGGCGGTGATGATAGGTGCATGCTGGTGCTTAGACACTGGTTTTTATAAAAATTGACTAAAAATGTTTGGGGAAAATGCATATGTGTGTAGGGAGAGGTTATCATCTGCTGTTGTTTAATCCTCCAGCTACTCTTAAACGGTTGTTGGTCGGACTGTTATTTCCATGTGACAAATGTAACTACGTTGGGGAAGAAGCAGGTGGTTCTACTGGACATTTCCGTTTAATATGAAAGTAGGTATGCAACTAACCTCCGCGGCTTTGGGAAGACGTTGAAACAGTATCCCGTAGACGGACTGAAGTCTCTAGAGGCCCATCCGATTGCCTTTTATTCAATATTACGAAAACATCTGTGTGACGTAACATCAGGAACGCTATCGGCTACGCACCCCTAATAAATTCATAGGGGTAGGATTCACAAGCCTAGTACACACCCATGCTACTCACTAAAATCCTAGTCTGCAGGCAGTGGGCCTCTATAATGCTCATGAAGGAGGTTAGGTTTAGGCAGTTCCTTCGTAGCAATTATTCGAACGCCAGCTACCTGATGCAGAGGGCGCGATAGCCCACGCGGAAGCTTCCGTAATTTTCCTAGACAGCATTCAGAAGGGATCGTCGAGAACAAACTAGGAGCGCCCTGGCATTGAACATTCATTTTAATCTGCCTCAGACTTCATTGGTCTTGTACGTCATCTGCTTTTTGCTATAGAAAACAGCCGCTTTGTGAGAAAATAACTTTTTCATTTGCTTGCTATCACCTATATGACTTGTATATGACTAGGGATCTATAAACAGTCGTACAGCAGGAAAGAAGGTCAAAAAACGATTCCAGAACCATTGACAAAATATGCCGTTCAGATCGACTATGCCCAGGTATAGTAAACACTTTCCGAGCCCGGTGCTCATTCATTTGTCGAATTAACTCGAAACCTAACTCGTTTAGAAAATTCAGCCTGCAGGTAGGTATTTAATGCGACTAGTTGTCAGGAGCTATAAGGCATACGACAACGGAAAGCACGTCTGTGGCTTCTTGCTGGTGAAAAAATCGTTGCCAGTTCTGGTCCGCGAGCACACATCACAAACGGAGAACTGGGTCATTTCGATCGCAGCGAACGGAGATGACCACTGTGCGTCCCACGGAGATGGCGCAGCATAGGTGACCTGTACGGAAAGAATTTTCGGTGATAGCAGACTTGCGCAGCATCTGCCGCACTCTCCCTTTCCCTACCTACCTAGGCCGGAAAGTACGACCGGCAGCGGGACTGGGCGCAGTGGCCGACGAAACGAAACAGCCCGTCTGCCCGTGGCACACACAGACCAGAATTTCACACAAAAGGGGACGGCCTCGAATCCCGTCCGAGTGGGTGCTACATAGGTCGCAGTAAGGAGGAGTTACTGCAGCATAATTCTCAATTTGCCGATTAGTTACTCCATTCGCAAACAGGACTGACCAAGAAGACAGAGTTATCTCGTCAGCTGACAGCATTCCAAGCTACGACTTTTAGCGCGTCGTTAATTTAAAAGAACGTCAATTATTATAGTGAGCAACGCCCTGAAGTACCGTGAGGATGGAGCTCCTAGATTCGACCTCACTCCCTGTTCCCTCTCCAGTGTACCGGCTGACTGTCCGAGTCTTTCAGTCATCTGGTGCTGCAATTGGGGGCAAGTGACTAACAAAGCCCAATAACCCGTTTACGCATGCCATACACGAACTGGTCTCCCGGCACAATATACCACGATCTCATAAAAATGGGGCAACCATTGTTGGTATTCTCTAGATTTTCCTAGATTCAGTGCTGGTTTATTCACCGGAATAGACGCACCCGAGGTCAAAACTATGTCAGAAGACAGTCAGGATAACTCGGTTATTCTTCGTGGTCCCACATCAATAAACAGTAAGATTAGCGCAGCACAACAGAGTTAATAAGGCAGGGAATAAATTGAAAGTGGACGTACATTCGAGGTGATAAGACGAGCAGTCAGCGAATGACGCCAAAGTGTGGTGGTCGGTTTATAAGCGAGCGGCAACAAAGAGCAGCAGACAATGGACAAAGAATGACGAGAGCCGACGAATAGGGAGAAAGACAGGGTAGAATGAGTAAATTCTGCTTACTGACAAACGGTTAGTAGCAAAAAGAAGGACAATAATAGAAACTGACATCAGGGATGTCACAACCGTTACGTCGTGATTCTCACTCTGCCGGTCACCCATCCCGCACACAGAGCTGAATGTGGCGGCTAACCGTTTTCTTGGAAAGCCCGTCGAAATACGGTTAGCCGCGCAACTTCGTCAACCAGTGCCTGCGCAAACGAGACGAGCGACAAAATCGCGCCGACCCCAAATTCTGGCGAGCGATCCCGTACATCAAGAACGTCTCCGAGGCCGTTAGTCGCCTTCTTGCACCACTTGGGGTTGGAGTTGCGCACAGACTGGAGGCCACCATGAGACGTCAAGTGATGAGACCAAAAGACCCACTGCCACGGCAAGAAACATCTGGAGTCATTTACCGGATCTGGTGCAGTTGCGGACAAAGCAACTATGTCGGCGAAAGTGAAAGACTGCTCCAGACGCGAATCGCCGAACACGTGGCAGCTGTACGGAGAAATGCCGCCAACTCCCAGGTCGCGGCCCATTCGACGAGACCCGGCCACATATTCCACTTCGATGAGGCCGAAAATCTCGCGAGAGGGGATAGTCGCGTGAGCCGCGAATTGCTTGAGTCATGGTTTACAGGACCTCAGTCTAACAACAAGTGCAACGACATCCCCACTCCATATTCTGTCCTGAGGCATAGACTGGCCAAAGCAATTGACCACTCGAGGAGCGCGCAAGCACGTGAGCCAGATGGCCGAGCAATCATCACGCCAGCATCCAACACGGGTGATGAGATGTCAGCAATTAACAACTTGCATGCCGGCCATCAAGCAATTAGCGCACCAGCGGGCAACAATCCTTGATGAAGGGAGCACGGTTAATTGCTGTAGGTATGCGGCAGCATGGCGACCGCATCCTATAAATACTGCGACTTCCTGCACATTAGCCACCCTTTTCTGCAACTGTCTCTGAGGATGGATTCAAGAGAGAATCCGAAACGTCAGGCGAATAAAGCCATTGTTCCAGCGATCGCTTCTTCTTCTGATCAACTAGTTCCTGGAACTCGCATCTTCGCTTGTATCGAAGATTTTATCGTTTTGTTGGCCCACAATATCCAGTACCCGGTCCTTATTGTAGATAGGATATAGCTTTGTCCCATATGACCGTTCAGTTCGTGATAGTGTTGGATTAGCAGATGCGTCACAAAGTGTTGGGACGGCAGAATGATCGGATGTTTAGTCTAGAGCGGTAGACAGCTGTTCTGTAGTCATCCCCCGACGCGTAATACTCCATCCACATCGATTGGTATAAGGCATCTCAACGAACTAGACACTTTGCGAAGAGATTTCCTTTTAACACAGCACCGTCTAAGCGCATCATCAAAGGTATTGTTGTTCCCAAGGAGCTTCATCTCATAGGGAAACGCTTCTAGTTGCACCATCCTACAATTTCTGGTGACGCTTCCCTCATCTCTGCCAATGTCAGTCTGCCCTTTGGGGTTGTTCAGGGATTCCTAAATATCTTTTATAACGAAGAATCCAGGCTACGCATGTTTGATGTTTGTTCCACGAGGCTAAAGGGCTATAGCAAGCGATCACTGCGGCAGTTTGCTGATCTAAGCCGGCACGTCCTGAGTCCAAACCGAGGTGTGTCACTACGCAAGCATTTTCTATGACCGGGTGTGATTGTTCTGTTGGAATCAACGGAAATTCGGGACCATTTTTACAACGTTCTAGCTTATTTGTTTCGTCCGCAAAGACACCACGCGATAGCAGGTCGGCGGGATTCCGGCGGGATTCGATGTATCGCCATCCGTCTGGACTAGAGAGATCGTGTATAAGCGACAAGCGATTGGAGAAGAAGGGAGGAAATGTTTCGAAGCGCTGCTAATGCTTTGGAGCACCACTAGAGAGTCTGTACAGTAGAAGGTTGCTGAAATCTTTACGCTCATTTCTGTGCGGATCAACCTGGCTATCTTAACGGCTGCCACAGCTGCCATTAGCCCCAGGCGTGGTATACTAGTCGCGCGAATAGGAGCGATTCTGGCCTTGAAAAATATTAACCAAGATGGCGTTGTTTCGCTTTTGCCCCCCACGACCATGTAGGCGACTGCGCCGTAAGCGGTTTCCGAGGCGTCACTAAAGACATGAAGCTGAAAATCATAGTTTGGTTTCGCCTCCTCTGGCCTGATGCATCAAGGTACACTGAAGTGTTCGAGGTTAGGCATTGCATTTAACCACATTCTCCACAATGGCCACTCTTCATTACAAACCTCTTCGTCCCAACCTACTTTGCGTTTACATAAATTTTGCAGGACCTTTTTTGCGAGTATCGTCACTGGGGTAATGTATCTCATCGGATCAAAGAAAGACGAAACATGTGAAAGTATGTTCCACCTAGTGAACTGTTTGGTCATGGGCCGCACATAAAGACGAAATTCGTCGTCTTCAAGGTCCCAACCCACCCCGAGTGCTAGGTGCATTGCTGGATCCCGACGACCCAGCTCTATAGGTGTGGTGGCCTGTTCCGACTCGGGTATGGACGTCATTAAAGTGACATTGTTGTTCTTTCATTTGTGCAGCTTGAAGCCCCCTGTGCATAACACTGTCCTTAGCTGCTGTGAAAACCGGAGTGCCTCGTTCTCATCTCGCACACTGACTAAACAATCATCTACATAGAAGCATCTTTTCGTCTCCTCGAGGACATTTTTATCGTAGCTTTCCGCACTGTCAATGATGGCTTTGTTAAGCGCGAAGGTTGCACAACTGGGAGAGGATGTAGCTCCATCAGAGAAATCTTAAAACGTCACGATCCTTCTCAGGCACCCGAATTTGATGGAACATCGATTCAATATCGGCCATGATGGCGACTTTCTCCTGTCTGACTCTCAAAAGTACCCCGATTAACGAATTGGTCATATCAGGTCCGGAGAGTAGTTGATTGTTTAGGGAGGTTCTGTAGAATTTAGCTGCGCAGTCAAAGACCACACGTATCTTATTTGGCTTGGCTGGGTGGAAAACGGGATGATAGGGAAGGTACCAAGAAGCGGCTGCATCCTTGACCGGAACCTCTTCGGCATATCCAGTCGTTCATAGTTTTCGTGTACATTTGTAACAGGTCTTCTGATTTTATGAGCTGTTTACCGAGCAGTCGGGCGCGCTGTAAGCGGCATAGCTTGTTATTCGGAAGGACTGATGGGTGAGTTCTCCAAAGTAGGGCTAACATATAATGACCATCGCGAAAACAAAGGGTTTGGTCCATACTCTTCAACGCGATACGATCGGTTACAGACAGATCTTTGTCTTTGGTTGGTCCCTCGTCAATGGAGTCTTGTTGATAGAACAGCTCCAGATCCTTCTGGAACTCAACGAAGTTCGAGCAGTATACCCGTTTCTTCTCTCTGGGAGTCAGATGTACAGGTCCCATCATTATCCACCCCAAGGCCGTTCGAATGGCGTATGGTTCGTCTGCTTTACCTAAGCATTGATCCTGTATACAGAGTGCTTCCGGAACATCGCATCCTAGCAACAGCCCGATCCACATATCTTCGCGTGATTCGAATTCCATCGTACTCAAGTGAGGCCAGAATGAGGCTTACTTATAATTTGGCATGATTCGATTCACTTGTGGTAGAGATTTGACAGAGTAAGCTCGTTTGACGTGAATAGAAGTTTTTGTGCCTTTAGCTTTTACGTCAAACTCTACTTCCATGGTTTGGAATACAGTTTCCTTATTCAACGCTGATATGACGATATCCTTGCCTTTGCCCTTCATTCCAAGAGCAGACACGAGACTCTCATGCATGAGCGTTGAGTCGGAGCCGTTGCCTAAAGTGCCATAGTCGGTGCCGTGTGTCGTTCGTACCGGATGGTCACTGGAACAACTGCGAGGGCTACCCTTGGAACCTCTTCTTCGTGTCCGACTACGTGATGGCTGAAAACATTCGACGGGCTATTTAGCTCTTCATTATCGGGATGTAGTAGAGTATGATGTTCTTTTCCGCAGCCCTCAACTGTACATCCACGAGGTGATCTGCAGTTCTTAGCGATATGATTCGCTTTCAGGCAACGGCGGCACAGTTTGCGCTCTTATACAATCCTTCTTCTTTCCGTCTTGTCAGAGCCCATAAATGTTGGACATTTATCGGGACAGTGATCTTCTCCGCAGACCGTGCAACAGAACGGTAAAGGGACCCCATTACGCCTTATTTCCGTGCTGTTTGAAACAAGCACATTCCTTTGAAGATTTTTTGACAATCTGTGTGTTCTACTGGGCTGCTGACCTTCATGATCTACCAAACTAACCGCTAATTCTCCGAACCGAGTACAGGCGACATCAACGCGTTCTTCTATGAAGTTCGCGAGATCTTCGAATTGCGGTTCTTCGTCCTGACGTATTGCATTTGCAGCGGTTTCAGCGCATTTGAATCTTAATTGGGAGGGTAGACGTCTCACAATCGACTCCAGAGTTCTGCTGAAATTGAGATCGGATGCATAGATGAGTTGATTCAAGGTTGCCACGCAAGCTTGCATTTGTTGGCTGAGGTGAACCAGCGCTGCGGTGTCGTTGCTTTTTATTTGAGATCCGTCGATTAATGCATCAATAAAGGCTCAGGCTACCATATAATTCTGGCCGAATCTTTTTCTCAGAATTTCTTTGGCCTTTTTAAAACCTTCGTCGGCGTCTAATACCACACAATGTTGTATAGTCTCCCTCGCTTTTCCCTCACAGTACTGTATTAGGTAAGTGAAGCATGTGATGCTGTCATTAGTTTTTCTTTCAAATGCAGAATGGAACTCGTTCACAAATGCACAATAAAATTTAGGGTTTCCGTCGAACTTCTGAATTTCACGTTTTGGCAGCCCTAGATGATACCCTGTGGTGCGAACTGGAGGTTCGACATTATCATTCGAACTACCATCTCTCTGTTGAGCCGTCGCACAAACCTCATCTTTATTCAATTTTCGACTTTCGATTTTCATAAGCTGTAACTTTTCCAACTCAATGCGTCTTTTGATTTCTAGTAGACGTAGTTTGCTGAGCTCTATTTCAAGTCGCCGTCGTTCTAAATCTCTTTGATCTAAAGCGATTGGTGGAGCAGGTTGTGAGTGCAGCGACAGATCCGGAGGGCTGTTATCTGTTAACACGATCTCATAAAAATGGGGCAACCATTGTTGGTATTCTTTAGATTTTCCTAGATTCAGTGCTGGTTTATTCACCGGAATAGACGCACCCGAGGTCAAAACTATGTCAGAAGACAGTCAGGATAACTCGGTTATTCTTCGTGGTCCCACATCAATAAACAGTAAGATTAGCGCAGCACAACAGAGTTAATAAGGCAGGGAATAAATTGAAAGTGGACGTACATTCGAGGTGATAAGACGAGCAGTCAGCGAATGACGCCAAAGTGTGGTGGTCGGTTTATAAGCGAGCGGCAACAAAGAGCAGCAGACAATGGACAAAGAATGACGAGAGCCGACGAATAGGGAGAAAGACAGGGTAGAATGAGTAAATTCTGCTTACTGACAAACGGTTAGTAGCAAAAAGAAGGACAATAATAGAAACTGACATCAGGGATGTCACAACCGTTACGTCGTGATTCTCACTCTGCCGGTCAACCATCCCGCACACAGAGCTGACTGTGGCGTCTGAATTAAGGCGTTAGTTGGCAACCTTCCAAGCAACGACTTCGAGCGTGTTGTGATAGACTCAGCCGCGCCAGATTTATTCTAATGAGGGATGTGCTGAAGTGCAGAGATCTAGTAAATTGACGAATCGATGACGCACATTTATATCGCGATAAATCCCTACATCTTGACTATGTGAAGCTCTAGATAACTACCCCCTTCCAAATGTGCAAGTAACCAACCCGACGCCGAATACACATCGTCCAAACGCGGGAAAGGAATATGTCGGAGCAAATTCTCTTCTCGTGGTAATGCGTACGCCACCCTAGACTTAAACGGTTTTCAAGTCAAAGAACTCGTGATGAATCGAAGTCTGTCAGTTAGTTCGTCTGGGTACGCTGAAACGGGCGAAACTTCACCCAACCCCGGCCATTCTCACGTTTCCACGCAATGCATTAAGACCTGGAGAACAAGGTGTACCCCTACACTAGACGTCACTTTGCGCCTTCAAGTACGAGTTACCTGTTCCTCCCTCCTCATGTTTACTTTTTCTGCATACTTACTCTTACTCATGAGTTCGCAATCACCTTTGTGCTACTCATAACTCTCATAAAGTCGCAAGTGGGCCTACCCCATCAACCGTCAATCCTCATGGACCACATGTACAAGAAGAAGTTAGCATACGCCTTCCCGATTTTCGCCTTCCTTCCTACACTCCAGCATAGGTGCACAACACATTGGTACCTGCATTTTGAATGACACAGTGCCATGCATCCGTAGTGTCTAGAATGAGAACAAACAGCGTATAACTGAAGTGCTGTTTCTTTCGCATATTCTGAACGAGACAGGTAAGAACGAGGAGCGAACTGCATGTTCGGCACTGCATCAAATGTTCCTGTATTTTCTGCTACGTCTGAGAAGGGTTGGTTTCCACATTAAAAGACGTATTTATGTGAAAAGATCGCAGGATGGGGCAAGCTCGCCGGCCCTCCTACTGTAAACACAGCGTGTCCATAGGAGAACCGCGAACACTAGCCGTAAATTGCAGTGTTTAGAAATGGTAATCACGGGCTAAGATTAACTATATCCTGCCGGCGCCACCGACATTCGTGCACTTTTCAACAAAACCAAGTGCTTGAGAGCGGATCCCGTGGCGCGATGACTGGGGCGTTGTTTGACAGTCAGAGTACGCCGGTTCGAGCCACACCTTGCCAATTTTCTACCTACCAACAGGCGTCAAAATAAAAATTGCTGCTACAGACGAACCACAAGGGTGATTGCGACTGCCCGCGCACTAATTGTCGTTTCGGCAGCGTCAGGCGTTTGTAGGTCGAACTAAGCTGAATGACCGCGAACCTAAGGAAGTAATAGTGCTTCAATCCAAGACCTGGTGGAGATATTAAAGGATCAGATTTGAAATCATTAAAATTATTAAGAGGAATCGCATTTGTTAAAAAAACTATACATAAAAAAGCTAGTGTTCAGAAAAGCTGGGGAAGCCCAAGTATGAAGAACCAAGAAAGGGCTACGAAGTAGTCAAAAGGTGGAAAGAGAGAGTGCACATCCACGGTGGAGGCTCCGATGCAGAGCAAATGAGTCGAATTCGATTCCGCCGCCTACTACCGTTTTATTCGGTCTGCAGTGCAGTGAGGTGCTTGGCCTGTACGTGCCTCCTCCAGAATGGCATGGAGCCTCGGTTGGATTGGCCTGACTCCGACAGCGCGCGCCTGCACGAACGCCAGTCGCTGAAGGTGTTAGCTTCATTTGCCGCCGCCAGCCCTGAACCACGAACAGCCATCATGCAGGTCACCACCTACGCACAAGAAGAAAGAAAGAATAAGCAACTGATTTTGGAACGTCAGCAAAGTAAAGACCCTAAAATCTGTTCGATAGTGTACCGCGTGCACTATCAGCAATTTTATCGGCAAGAGAGAGCGCTGCATGACAAGGCGTCGGAAAAGGCGACGGCCTAAACCACTCGGCTTCTTGTCGTACTCTTGAACACAAACGATGAGGGCAGCTGCGCCCATATTCTTTGGCGTCTGATGTGATAGTTAACTCGCCGTAATCGATGATGGCTATCTACACCCGAATACTGAGTACGCTTTACTTATTATTGTTGTCTGTGCACATGTTGCCCAATAGGCGAACTCAACTATTGAGGCAGTGTCAACAATGTGATAAGCTTAATAGTCGTTCTCCGGCGCGCCCTGACAAAGAATTTCCCGTTCATGATGCAAAGAATGCATACATGTTCGACTAGGTCGGTACGTAAATTAAATGTGCCGTCGCAATGTATACAGGCTGCAAGGGTGTCGGCTGCTGTTCTCTGAGTCCCGCCTTTTGGGACCCTGAAGAACCATAAGAGGTACAGGATTCTTACTAAAAATAAAATAGGCTTAGAGCATGTGAACACTAACAGTGGCTTGTTTTACAAATAACAAAGCGGCAAAGTTAGACTATGAATAATTTTCCCGAGACTGCGATTTCCGAATACTAAAGATCAACAAAATGACAACTCTTTTTGTTGCAACAGTTTACAAGCAGATCAGTAAGAGGAATTCAGCAAATGCACCCCGTAAATTTAACAATTTTCAATCAAAACAGATAATCCTTGTTGGATATCTACTCTTGGCTGTCAAGTGTAAAATCAGACTAATTGTCATCTTGTTTTTAAAGCTAAAAGTGGTATACTGGTATTATACACCAGCCAGACAGCGGTTTCTGGTAAAGTGACCGCAACAGTGCGAGAGACGCGCCATGATTCGTTCACTGAAAGCGGTTGTGTACAAACTTCAATATCAGCACAGCTGTGGAAGTAAAGATTCGCGACCCGGGAATTAATTCAGAAGGAACAGAAGGTTCAACTTACAGGAACACAGAAACTTCAACGGACACTTCCAATCTAGTCTTTATTGCTTCATCAGAAAAGAAAAAACGTCAATCTTACAGCCTGGCTGAATCTAGTTGGCGCGATAGGCCTCTGGCTTGTCTTCGTTGAAAGTAGCTGTGTGGGTGACAGGCACGTAATCAGTCTATCTGGCGAATAATTGACACGAGGTCTAAGTAATGGGATGCCCTCAGCTGGCCGACCGTCTCACAGCTGGCGCGGATACGTGCTGAGCCCAATTACGAGTCCGGAACGCCAGAAAAATGCACTTGCTTGCCGGATGATGGAACCTTCTCACTTCTTCCTGAAGTAGTAGGATCAGTCTAGAATTACGACCGACAGACAGTGGCAGTTCCAATTT
>CACRXP010001434.1:22971-33438 GCA_902702965.1 Spirometra erinaceieuropaei | reverse complement strand
GTAACGGTGGAAATTTGTGCTTCTTTACTTCAGTCTTCTTAATTCAGCGCAATTTTGTCCTTTTGCACTTGAGGCATGACCTTGATTAGATGTTACAAACAGGATACTGGTGTTATCCCGAACGGCTTAGCAGTTTTGGAAGGTCTGCAGTCCTTAACGGGGCCGGTTTGTTGATTACCCTGGGGTTCAAAAGGGTTTTTCTAACAGAATTATAACTGTGAGGTAAAACAGGGGTACACTTGTCCGATGCCACGCTTGCCAAAAACCAGTTTTCATACAGATAAGTCTAGGAACTAAATAGCATATGTCATGCTAGCATAAGCCCCAGGCTAAATTCCACCTTACCTACTACTTTTCTACTTCTCTTTTTAGTCCCAGTACTTCAATTGTAAGATGAATAAAGCCCTGTTATAGGGTATTCTCGTTCTGACTCTTACAGCCATATTCGTTCGTCCTCTCCATCTCGTGTGCTTGCTACGGTCCTAGCTACTACAATTTATTCATCTTACAATTCCAAAATGGATCGATTCCTTAAGCCAGAACGATTCGATGCCGATCCAAATGCTCAAGACGCTTCTAAACAGTGGAGTCATTGGTTTCGCACTTTTGAAAATTTCTTGTCCAAGATCGATAACCTGAAACCGGATAAATTAAACGTCCTGACTAACTACGTCTCTCCGACAACCTGGGAATACATTAGTGAATGCTCCAGTTACAAAGAAGCTGTTAAATTGCTGCAAGGCCTCTACCTACGACCCAAAAACGAAATTTTCGCCCGCCATCTTCTGGCAACCTACAGACAGGAAGGCGGACAAACCCTCGACCAGTTTGCTCAGAAGCTAAAATCCTTAGCTAAGGACTGTGATTTCAAAGCCGGTACGGTAGAACAAAATCGCAACGATGCCATTAGAGATACATTTATCAGTGGCCCTTCATCAAACCAGATTCGGCAGAGGTTATTGGAACAGAAGAATTTGAACTTCCAAACTGCCTTTGATCAGGCAAGGTCACTGGAATTGGCAGAAAGACAGTCTCTATCGTATCAGAACCCTCCGACGACCTCATTCTCTGCCGCTACCAAGCCACGTGAAGCTTCGTCGAGTCCCATTAAAGAGCCTGATCTAGTGGCTTCTACCTCATTCCATAGCAAATGTTTCTTTTGTGGATACGACAAACACCGCCGTTCTACGTGTCCCGCACGCGATGCGTTATGCAAAGGTTGCGGTAAGAAAGGGCATTTTCAAAAGGTGTGCCTAACATCATGAAACCGAAAAGCCTCCTCTTCCGCTATGTATCCCACCATTTCCACCGTGGCATCAGCTGCTGTTCCCGACTGTCTTTCAAGAGCAGTGGTTAAATTACAAATAAATGGGACTACTTTTCAGGCCCTTATTGACACAGGTAGTTCTGAAAGTTACATTTCTTCCTCAGTGGTGCTCCGAAATAAGTGGAAGGTTCATAACTCTCGCACAAAGATATCCATGGCTACTACAGTCTTAACCAGCGCCACGCGAAGACATATTTTTGTCACTGTTAAACATAATGATACAATATGCGAGGAGGTCAAGCTATCGGTCTTGCTGAATTTGTGCGCCGATGTTCTTCTTGGACATGACTTTCTCCGAAACCACAAAAGTGTTGAAATCCCTTTTGGTGGACCTAAATCTACGTTCTCGCCTTGTTCTGTGGCTACCGCTTTCATCGAGCCTCCCCGTTTGTTTCCCAATCTGACACCAGACTGCAAACCTGTCGTTACTAAATCTCGCAGACACACCAATGTGGATGAGAAATTTATACGAGAAGAAATTCGTCGCCTTCTTTCTGAGGGTGTAATTGAGCATTCATTATCCCCTTGGCGAGCCCAGGTCTTGGTCGTAGCCAATGAAAACCACAAAAAGCGGATGGTTGTCGATTGTAGCCAAACGATCAACAGATACACACTTCTAGATGCCTATCCCTCCACCAGAATAGACGAAATGGTTGAACGTATTGCAAACTACGACACGTATAGCACTCTCGATCTCAAGAGCGCCTATCACCAAATACCCATCCGAGTAGAGGAAAGACCGTACACTGCCTTTGAAGCTTGTGGACGTTTATACCATTTTTGTCATATCCCGTTTGGTGTGACCAACGGAGTTGCGTGCTTCCAGCGGACCATCGACGACATAATTGCACGCGAACGCCTAAAGAATATTTTCGTCTACGTGGACAATATCACTATTTTTGGGAACGGCCTCGCGGAGCGTGATTCAACCCTTCAAAAATTCCTTAGCGTGGCTGAAAAGTACGGACTAACATTCAATGAGGCCAAAAGTGTTATCGCTACCAAAGAAATTAAAATTCTTGGTTACGAGGTGTCCAAGGGCAACATTAGGCCTGACCCAGATCGTCTAAGGCCTTTGCGTGAAATGGCTCCTCCACAAGATCTTAAGTCTCAACAACGAGCTGTGGGACTGTTCGCATACTACTCGCAATGGATATCTCACTTTTCGGATAAAATTCATCTGCTCATCCATAACAGAACTTTCCCTTTACCATTGAAGGTAATAGAAGCGTTTGATGCTCTTAAGGAGGAACTTGCGAAAGCCACAGTGGCCACCGTTCGGTACGATACCCCATTAATTGTCGAGATTGATGCTTCAGACGTCACTATCGCTGCCACACTGAATCAGAATGGCCGGCCAGTAGCGTTATTTTCACGTAGTCTATCTCCAAATGAGCGACATCATTCAACTATAGAGAAAAAAGCATACGCTGTAGTGGAATCCATACGCAAATGGAAGCACTTCCTCCTCTGTAATCATTTTAAACTCATCACGGATCAGCGTTCTGTTGCCTTCATCTTCGGCAATCAACGAAAAGGGAAGGTCAAGAATGGTAAGATCGAACGCTGAGGATTGGAACTGTCACCATTCAAATTTGACATTGTCTACCGACCTGGTAAAGAAAATCGAGCGGCGGACATGCTTTCCCGTAATTGCTGTGGCGCCCTACTAATCAGTAGTGTGGATTTGAAAGGACTACACGAGTCACTTTGCCATCCCGGTGTCTCTCGGCTTTCGCACTTTGTTCGAGCTCGGAATCTCCCCTTTTCGATGGAAGAGATTCCTAATGTCGTCACTAAATGTCAGGCCTGTTGTGAAGTCAAGCCCCGTTTCTTTAAAACACAAGGCCAACTCATCAAAGCCACCCAGCCGTTCGAACGATTGTCACTCGACTTCAAAGGTCCTTTTCCGTCGGCAACTCACAACCGCTATCTGCTGACGATTATTGATGAATATTCTCGTTTTCCGTTTGCGTTTGCCTGTCCTGATCAGACTGCCGGAACTGTCATTAAATGTTTGTGTCAGCTCTTCTCAATTTTCGGTACTCCTTCGTACATACACACCGACCGGGGATCGCCATTTATGTCGGATGATGTTCAGCAATTCCTTCGCAGTAAGGGAGTGGCGACGATGACGGCTAATAAGCCAGAAATGGTCATTCCGGTCTCCCTTGTCTTTGTCGGTACCATCTCATCTAGAACAACTCCATACAATCCCCAAGGAAATGGACAGGTTGAACGTCTGAACCAAACTTTACGGAGGACTATCTTGCTTGCTCTGAAATCACAAAATTTGTCCGTCACACACTGGGAATCCGTCTTACTTGACGCTTTATACTCAATTAGATCACTTTTGTGTACCGCCACTAATGCAACACCTCATGAGAGAATATTTGTCTACAACAGGAGGTCAACTACTGGCACTACTCTCCCCCTGTGGCTTACCTCTCCTGGCAGAGTTCTGCTGAAGAAAAGCAATCAACAGTCTAAGTTTGATCCGCTTGTTGAGGTGGAACTACTCCAGTGTAACCCCCAATATGCCCATATACGACTCAGTAATGGCAGAGAAGAAACGGTATCTGTTCGACTGCTTTCTCCCAGCGGTGAAAAGGACGTTGGTGATTGTCACCAGGAGGCGGCCACGCTGGTACCAGAAAATCTCTCCCCACTTTCCCCTGACCACCCACCCATTACCGAGCAAGAAAGTAGCACCGTTTCAACTGACGGACAGAATGATGCAACACCTGTTAGTGTACCGAACGCTGACGATGTCTGTATGCATAACCTTGAAACATTAAGCCAACAACAACAACGTGTTCACCCATACTGTCTTCGTAACAGAGACGCCTGAACTTTGCCCCATGCAAACTTTTTCCTATCGATTTTTGACATCTCGATTCTTCCATTTGTTGGCCGGGGTGAATGTCATGCTAACATAAGCCCCAGGCTAAATTCCACCTTACCTACTACTTTTCAACTTCTCTTTTTAGTCCCAGTAAGTCAATTGTAAGATGAATAAAGCCCTGTTATAGGGTATTCTCGTTCTGACTCTTACAGCCATATTCGTTCGTCCTCTCCATCTCGTGTGCTTGCTACGGTCCTAGCTACTACAGCATATTTGGCTGGATTTATTCCAGACCCCTCGATCGCGATAGTTAAATACCAAATAATAGAATTTTGCCTGTGCAAACCACACCATGTCTCCCTGATAGGACGTCATTCAGTGGAGTACTGGGTCCATAATTGCGGCTTCTGGCTCTGAAAAAACCTGCTCCTTTAATTTGGTCCAGTCTGAAAAGACTCTACACATTCAGACTTTGGTACCGGCATGTTCGCAAGGCACATGCCTACTCTTTACTGCGAAGCAGTCAGTGAGGGAGTAGCATATGCCAATGAAGAGCGATTCGCGCAGACCTTAACTAACGCAATTAGCCATAATGGCACGGGCCTTTGAAACAAACAGCCACCAATCAGTCGACTGCATCCCAAGGTGCAATCTAAACGGTAACTGACTGAGCCTGTCTATGTCACTACCACACAAGTGACTGACAGGTTGGGCCATGATTCACAACGCGACAGCAGTAAAGTGTGCGCCTGATCGGCTATCCCTAGATGACATGGAATTCTAGCAGCATTCACAACATCTAACAGCACTGTATACAAATAAGAGCACGCGTAAACTCGCCAAATGCTCTTCTGAATTGCTCCATGGGAATTTTCGCAACTTCAAATAAGAGTCGTCAATTCCTAACGATGTGTTCGTGTTTAGCACTGTATTTACACGTATATCATAAATAGCATTTAAGATTTTAGTGTCAAAAGCCTACGTGTAATTGTTTCGGGTCCCCAGGGTACGAATCATTTAGTGGCTCGAGCACCATAAAGCCGTTAATACCCCTTTGAGCTAGTATGATTAAAGCGGGGCGACTCCTGGAAATCATTATCAGTCAAAAGTGCCGATCACGTTTACATAATTCAGATCGAAAATGTATGCAATACTAAATGACGAGGAAGACAAGTATCTCAAGACCATAAAAAATAATTCGAGGTAACCGAAATGGCGTTCAAAATAGGGCAGGTAGGAAGTCCAGAGCAGCAGTAGGTGGCGGACTGAACGGCCTTCAACGGGAAACCCCCTACAAAACAGCAAGCTCCTGAGCCGAATACTATGTGGTAAGAATACCAGCTTGTGTGGTTGGTCGCCGACATGGCAAGTCGGGGACCTAAAAAAACAAGCGTAAGGGGAAATGTGACCTGACGAGTACGAAATAAAACCCCGCGGGAGGTCCTACGCGACCGTAGTTGTTAAGTCGGACGGGAATGTAGACCTCGTTTGTGTCTCGAATCTCGATAACGATGAAGAACAGGGTCCCCAAACATTCACCGTCCGCAACACACTAAAAGGAAGGGCTTTTGGACGCGGCACGCTAACGTGACTTTCTAAATAAACAAAAAATTAACTTTAAGAGCTATTCAATATATTTCCAGGCGGGTAATTTTAAGGACGACTAGTATAATGGATGGGCTTGTTGTTGAGGGGAAATAAACTAGAAACGTGACTCCACAGTCGACAAGCTGACATGAATTCCACCATGACCTATTTGAGGTCGTCCTTATCAGATTTAATTTTGTGTCGGGACGAACAATCGTCATTTCCAAAGATACGAAGGTCTATATAGCAGCGAGGACTTGACTGCCTTTCAATTAAGTGGCACTGGCTCCGAATTGGCATTTAAAATGCGTTCAACGTTTGATCATAAACGGCATCTTGTGAATCCAGTCGACCTTCCGGTCATCTGCATTTTCTTCATCGGCCACTGTCAGACATGTAGTTTCGTAGTTTACAAATGGATTTATGACCCACTCACGCTCTTCTATTTCAAAAAGACGACCGGTAGAGGCGAACAGGCGAGTTCCAGAAGGCTGTTCAGAAGAAGAATAATAGGAAGTAAATGAATGTCGTGCCAACATAAGTCCCTGGCTAAACTGCATCTTACCTACTATTTTTCTATTTCTCGTTTTAGTTCCAGTACGTCGGTCGTAAGATAAAGCCCTACCACAGGGTATTCTGGCTCTGATTCTTGCATCCTGATTTGTTCGTGCTTTTCTTCTCGTGTGCTTGCCGCGGTCTTAGCTACAACAATTTATTCATTTTACAACTCCAGAACGGATCGATTCCTTGGGCCAGAACGACTCGATATTGATCCAAATGCTTAAGACGCTTCTAAACAGTGCAATCATTGGTTTCGCACTTTTGAAAATTTCTCATCTACGATCGATAGCCTGAAACCGGATAAATTAAGCGTTCTCGCTACCTACGTCTGTCCGACAGTCTGGGAATGCATTATTGAATGCTCCAGTTATGAAGAAACCGTCAAATTGCCACGACATCTCTACTTAAGACTCAGAAACGGAATCTTCGCCCACCATCTTCTGGCAGCCTACAGACAGGAAGGCGGACAAACTCTCGGCCAGTTTGCTCCAAAGTTAAGCTACTTAGCTAAGTATTACGATTTTAAAGCCGTTCCGGTAGAACAAGATCGCGACGATGCCATCAGAGGTGTAAAGGAATTTGAACTTCCAAACTGCTTTTGATCAGGCAAAGTCGCTTGAATTGGCAGAAAGACAGTCTCTATCGTATCAGAACCCTCCGACGACCTCATTCTCTGCCGCTACCAAGCCACGTGAAACTTCTTCGAGTCCCTGTTCTGGTGGGCACTACTTCATTCCCGGCACCGCCATTCGATGTGTCCCGCACGCGAGGCGTTATGCAAAAGATGCGGGAAAAAGGTTAGTTTGAAAAGCTGTGTCTTGCATCACTAAACCGATGAGCCATCTCTTTCACCAGGCATTTCCGCCGTGGCATCAACCGTAGTTCCCGACCGTCTTGCCAGCGCGGTGGTGGAATTACAGATAAATGGGACTACTTTTCAGGCCCTAATTGGGACGGGGCGGAATGTTATCAGAGGAAACACCCATGACCGTCATACTGTGTTCTTTAGTTTAGTCTTTTGAACAGAAGAACGAAAACGGTGTGATAAAGTAAAATTATTAACGACAATCAAGCAAAAACGAACCTGAATAATAGATCCCTAAAAAGAGGCGAGAGTTCAGTTATTTGCACGTCAAATTTACGAAACCAATTGTAACTCCGATTGTAGGTCGAATAAAGAATATTGTTTTGTATTGTGGTGTGCAGTTCCTTTGTTGAAAGGTAGTTGGGTTACGGCCCTTCCGACTTCGATTGGGTTCACCTAGACCCTTGTTCGTCGACTGCGATTCCTCGACAACGTACGCAAATTAGCCATTTCGAATCTTAAGTCATTTTGGCCGTTTATGAAATTTCCCTTGAAAAGTAGAGAGTTGTTCGAATGAGAAGACACTTTTTGATCACGGATCCAGTGTAGTGACCTCGGCCACTACGCCAGGTTAGAGACGGTGTGACTACGTGTCACCGAACTTAACTGGTGGCTTGTCCTCATATTCCCGCCGACCTCCTTCCCGCCGTTATTGCAGTTACCGTTCCGTATTTCCCGCTTCATTTAAGACACTTTCCATGGCCACACCCCGCATTTGCCGACAGCGCTGCATTCCCCACAGACTGTCTAGGTGATGTTTTGGAATAACGTCCCTCCTGTTGTAAATCTCATTCTCCTTTGTATTGTTTAACACTTTCTGATGTGTTAGTTCCACTGTTATTTCGCACCATTTGACTGTTCCTACTCCTAGCTTGGATGACCTCGATGACCGTTTGATAACTCTCTTCAGATCAATACTCGCCAAGAGTTATACCTAGTGCTCCACGTTACCCCCCGTGTGCTACCCTCAACGTCTTCGGCCTCTACATGTAGAAATGGTCAAACATGGCCAGCTTGGCTTCAAGAATACTATTCGCTGTTCGATCCTATCTTTCATTGCCTTACTTACCCAATCTTATTGACCTATTCATTTTAAGCCTATCTGAATCGCCTGGATCTCCCATAAGTATGATATTGATCAACGTAGAGCAACGCGGACCGTAGAACGCTTCCTGGAGGCCATCGCCGCCCTCACAATCCCCTCGCACATTCATTTTTCTCACCGACTGCAATTCATCCCCAAATCAGCTCGTCTTCGCCAAAGGAGCCCTTAGTGAACTCTTGGTCGAACTTCTTCCCCTTCCATTAACTGTTCTCCCGAAACCATTAAGTATGCTCCCCTTCCTGTTAGGGTACCATCTTCGCTATTTGTTTAGGTTTGTTAGATAAGTCGGAACTCTCCGATTCGCGGCTAATCGGAGTTTTGCGAAATTAAAATAAACGCTTACTGCTTTAAGTAGGCATTTTTCTTTAAACTTTTGTCATCCGCTGCTTTTCTCGCTGAGTGCGCGTCCGTCGTGTCTTTCGAGGTATTGCTTGTGCTAGTTGTGATACAATTACTCGCCGCAATTTCTATTAGTAGTATTCGTTGCAGAGGTGGCCGTGGCACTAGATTTCTATTCACGATATTGTTAGTCCCTTTCTGTTGTTCGTATTTAGCTCATTAAAAATCGTTGCATAGCCATTGACGTTCCCGGTACCAGTAATACTTCAGCCGGTGTTACGTATGCCATTATACTTAGTAAAGTTGAAGCGTTAGTAGTGGTCGTGTCAGTAGTGGCATT
Source organism: Spirometra erinaceieuropaei (assembly GCA_902702965.1). Lineage (NCBI taxonomy): Eukaryota > Metazoa > Platyhelminthes > Cestoda > Diphyllobothriidea > Diphyllobothriidae > Spirometra > Spirometra erinaceieuropaei. The sequence continues at coordinate 24,469 of CACRXP010001434.1, read as the reverse complement.
CGTAGTAGTAGTAGTAGTAGTAGTAGTAGTAGTAGTAGTAGTAGTAGTAGTAGTTATGGCAGTAGTGATAGTATCCGTCGTAGTAGTATTATCATTAGTAGTAGTGGCGGTAGTATTAGCGGTAGTGGCATAAGTAGTGGTAGTAGTTGTAGCAGTAGTATTAGAAGTAGTAGTAGTGGTAGTAGCACCAGTAGTGTAAGTAGTCGTAGTAGTATGAGTAGTAGTAGTAGTAGTAGTAGTAGTAGTAGTAGTAGTACTAGCAGTTCCCTATGGTAGCAGAATCACCGTTGACATTAACCCATATCATCAGTACTGGGTTTGCATTTCCCGGCTGTATTCGATCTACTGACTGCAGTGGCAATTCGTCAGGCACTGGCAGTATCCCCAGTATCCAGTCTTATTTCAGAAGACTTATTGAGGTTGTTCTGCTTGTTGCTGATGTACTAGTATCGGTAGTTACTGCTGTCGCCCTACATGCAAAATTAGTAGAATTTAAAATAGGTTCCGTACTGTTCGCTGCCGTCAGATTAGTATTTCAGTATGTAGCTCTTGCGTGGTAGTCGTAGTAATAGTAGTAATATTAGTGGCATTACTAATAGTACTAGGGGCAGCATTATTAATAATTGAACTAGAAGTTCTGTTGGTAGTAGTAACATTATTGGTGATTTTAGAGGTTGTACCGGCATATGCAGTTGTAGTTTACTGGATTGCAGTAGTTGTGGCGGAAGAAGGGTTGAGCAGCAGTAGTTCTAGCTGTGGAAGTTTTCATATTGCTACCACATCCGCTACTAAACGTCGTAGTATTGGCAGTATTGACGACCGCAGCATTAGTAATAGCAGTAGTTGTCGTCTACGTAGAGGTTTCTGATTTCCTAACTTCACCATTTTTAGAAGCATTGCCAGCAGCCTCAGTATTGCCTTTCACTAACAGTGGCACTGCTACTGGCGGTAGTGTTAGTTGCAAACCCACTGGCACTAACAGTCTTTCCGGTAGTATCCGCTGCGTAGACTTCGCACTTCCTACCGATCACGTAGTCGTAGTGATGCCAGCGGTACCGAAATTTCTTACCGCTTTACTGCTTTTGGGAGTCGCACGCGCGCCAACTGACTTCAATCTCGGTGTCCTTAATGTAACATTGAGTGGTAGTTGCGCTTTTAGTATAACTATATGTCTCAATGGCCATAGGAGTAGTAGATGATGGTGACAGTAATAGTTGTGCTGCCCGTTAGTGCAGTAGTACTCGTAGTAATCGTGTTGGCAGTAGTATTGGTAGTAGTCGTTTTAGTAGCAGTAGTAGCATCATTAATAGGAATGGTTTGGTCATTAGTGGTTGCACTAGTAGCGGAAACACTGGTATAAAAGACTACTGATAAAGCTAAAAAGTCATGGAATTAGGTCACCCCTTCTTGATTTTCTTAAATCTTATCTTCGAAACCGATACCAGGTGGTGCAAATTCGAAACGTCGTTTCAGAACCATCCCCTATTACCAGTGGAGT
>CACRXP010001434.1:10389-21734 GCA_902702965.1 Spirometra erinaceieuropaei | reverse complement strand
ATAGAACAATTCAAACTGATCTCAGAAAACTCAGCGAATGGAGTAGTCAGTGGCAGATGCCCTTTTCACCCGAAAAATGCCATCTCCTGATATTTGGCCCACAAAAACTTCCCCCCATAATATTCGAGGATGATGAAATAACAGAGACCCAATCTGTAAAAGATTTAGGTCTCAGCTATACAAATACCCTTGATTTATCTCCCCACGTCCAACAAATATCACCGAAAGCCACTCGCCTGTGTGGATTCATATGTAAAAATTTCACCTTAAATGCACTAAGAATACAACTGTTCAAAATGTATGTTTTACCTCTCCTAGATTACTGTTCAATTTTCTTCGGCATAATGCCCTCAGACGGCCGAAAGAAACTAGAAGGCATTCAGAGACGGTTTACTAGATCTTTGTCTAGAAGTGATGGCATCCAGGGTTCATACTTAGAACTATATCATAAATACGGTCTTCGACCACTCTGGATCAGAAGACTTCAAAATGGTCTAAACTTCCTATTCAAGGTCACCCACGATCAAGATATTCTCAAAATGAATTTACTTACCAACCAAAACGCCCCTAGAAACACCAGAAATAGCGAGGATATTATAAAGATTCCCAAATTCACAAAGTCCCAACGATCAAATTTCTACACCATAAGATATGCGACTATCTGGAATTCTCTTCCAGGTTATATCCGGAAAAGTCGAACCCTAATCGAATTTAAAATAAAAACTAAGAAATTCCTTTCAAATAACAATACACATTTATTTTTGAATAAGATAGGACATTTTTCAAGTCAATTCTTTGATATTGAATTTGGTCCAAAAGGGCTCTGATGATGCCAGCCGATTGAAAAATACCGGAACATAGCACTAAAAATAATCAAATTTATAAAAGATAGCATCATTGATAAACATAGAACAGATAATGATATTCCTCTATTTTCCTCCCTTTCTCGTTTTCATCAGCTATGTCACCTGACACTAAATATCCCTTATAAAGCTAATAAAAATATACCCTTCGATAAAACCCTGCATATTAGTCGTGCGTATGTCTATATTAAAGCCATATTAAACATATATAGAACTATATTAGGTCATAGTAAACAGTCGACCACTACTCCTATAATTTCACATTAACAAGAACAATATGATACATGATTCAATAGTATTTTGACAGTTTTGATTGTGACTTACCATTGAATGCTTCTTACTCCTGATATATATTTATCTTTTCCAGCTCTTAGTTCAGACAACGATGGTAAGCCTCCTGAAAAATACGTCGGAACTGTGCGACCGCCCCCTTACAGCTGGCCAGATAGACTGACAACCAACAACTAGAGCAAATCGAAATTTACCCAACAGGAAAATAATTTCAAGGTCAGGCCGATATCAAAGTTCTTCAATTGCCATGAAGGACATATTATTCATGCCCCCGAAAACTACCAAACTGCAAACTTCAATTTTTATATTGTACATATCGTTATTTTTTGAAACTTTTGTTATTATTTTCCCTTAGAACTGAGGTTTTTTTTTAACTTAAAACAAACTCTCAATTCGCGCTCTTTTGGCTAACCAGACACCCGAAGCAAATGAAGTCAAAGTGCAGTTGAAATTGACGAGTTTGTTTTAGGTTTTTTTCCTGAGTTCAAAGGGGACTGACAGTGCCCAAGGGGCGCTACAATAAACCTATTCTATTCTATTCTATAAGCCATGGCAGACGATTTTGAAGATGTGGACGTTCCCCCGGTATAAGTAATGGATGCAAATGTAGAGTAAATAGTAGTATATATACCAAATGTAACCATTCTACGGATGGAAGTAATACAACTACATGCGGTAGAATTGGATGTAACAGGCTGTATAGTAGCCCAATGGGGCTAGGTGTCCTCCAGATACCAATTGTGATTTCCATCGTTGTAGTAGTGTAGTTCTATGGACTTCAGTAGGGGCAGGTCCATTCGCATTCCATACTTCTTCTACGAGAAACATATCCCATAGCATCAGAAACAGCTCTTGCTTCAGTGACGGTAGTCGTCGAACTACCCGCAGCAGTAGTTTACCATCAGCATTACATGTGGTAGGTCAACCGAAATTCCGAAATGCATTTTCGTTTCGAAAAGATTCAGTAAGTAGGGTTGTAAACTTCATCATCTTGCAGCATAATTCTATAATAATTCAGTTACCTAAGGATGCTGGCTTTCGAACGAACTTCTTCCCGACTGCATGCGAAACTATCCTCTGTAAAAAATGACTACCTATGTAACACGCATTTTACACACTGATCTTCGATGCCCTCAAAAATTCAATTACATTTCATGGGAACATGTATAAAAATATTTCTGCTTTTACTCCTTTGGCACCAGATTATGCTTTCTTTCAATTTCATACGCGATGGAAGGGTATAATTTAGTTTCCAAAACCTTTTTCCAATTCTCGAATAATTCATACTGACTCAACTGTGAAAAACTCGGCGCCTCGGTGGGATTCGAACCCACGCAGTAAGGGGAAGTCTTTAGCGCAGCCAACGCTCTAACCACCTGAGCTACGAGGCCCCGCCGGACGACGCGAGTTTAATCACATTTGGGTCAAGTTACCCGCCCAACCTACTGCAACGTCTGGAATCCACCAAATCTGATACATTAAGTTGACTGCCCAAGCAGGATTTCCTAAGTAATTCACCTAGAATCCACCCGATGACTACCAGGCTCGCGTAATTCATTGATATTTTGGCAGATTTTGATTCTAGGAGAATTACTTAGGAAATCCTGCTTGGGCAGTCAACTTACTGTATCAGATTTGGTGGATTCCAGACGTTGCAGTAGGTTGGGCGGGTAACTTGACCCAAATGTGATTAAACTCGCGTCGTCTGGCGGGGCCTCGTAGCTCAGGTGGTTAGAGCGTTGGCTGCGCTAAAGCCTTCCCCTTACTGCGTGGGTTCGAATCCCACCGAGGCGCCGAGTTTTTCACAGTTGGGTCAATATGAATTATTCAAAATCTGCCAAAATATCAATGAATTCTCGAATAGTTTTGGAGCCGACCTGCCGTCACATTTGCATTCAGAGTTTCCAAACTACAAGCCGTATATTTCACCGCGTACAGAAAACCGTGATTCCTCTACGATGTTAAGAGGAAACTATAAGTGTTTCATAAAATTTACCGTGGATTTGAGCCATGTTGTTAACTTTACAAGCCACATCGGTGCATGCAGATAACGTACGTTTTATGAATGGCCATTTGACAGTATTAAAAACTCACAATTAGAAACTTTTTAAAACTAAATTATGCCCCTTTGTTTGAGTATAAGATTGGAAGAAGACGTAATTTTGTATCAAAGGAGCAAATGAATGAATATGTTAATGTATGTTTCCCATGAAATATAATTGCGTATTTAAGGACATTAGAAGTCAATGAAAAAGTGCATGCTACTTATGCTGTCCTTTTTACGGTGAATAGTTTTGTATGCAACCGGAAAAAAGTTTGTTTAAAGGCCAGTATCCTGAGGTAAATGAATTATTATAGAATGATCCTGCAGGATTATTAGTTTTACAACCCTACTTAATTACTCTTTTTGGAACGGAAATGCATTTCGGAATTACGGTTGACATTTCATGAGTTAGCTCACTAACTGCACTACTAGTCGCGACGCCGAGGTAATGGTTGTTGTAGTAGTACTAGCACTAAGTTTATTATTGTCAGTCATCGTATGTAGTTTTAATACGGACATCTGACTGAGTACTCACACAGGCATTCCTATAATTGTATTGACTTTTACGACAGCCTACGCCAATTGCCGTAGCAGTAACAGTAGCCAGCAATTGCCGCAGCGGTAATAATTTCAGTTTTTGTCGACTACTGTTAATTGTGATGGCAGTACCCATAACAATTCAGTCGCCGTTCTACAGTTATATTAACGGCAGCGATATTACCAGTTCCGTTTACAGTGACATTGCCCACAGTGCAATGCTGACAGCCGTAGATATACGACTGTTAATGGTTGCAGTTCTACGAAATGTCTTCCTGTAGGCCGTCTCAATGGGGGCAGTACTATTACCAGACAGTATATTGATTACCTCAGTAGTATTTGCAGTATTATTTCTGTCCGAAGTCTTCTCAACAGAAGTCGTAGTGCTTATATGACACAGCCAATGGACGTAGTCAGTATAGGTCAGTATATTTTAAGAGTAATAGGCAATGCCTTTGAAAACCCTATTGTAAACGATACATGCAATATCTCCCTTTAAATAAACATGGTACTGAAATGTTGTCAGTAATATACCCATTTAACAGAATATTTTCCACGAAAATGTAGAACAAAACTTGAAAACATTCAGTTGTAGATGATTTCAGTAAAATGTAATGACAGTCATCCGCATTAGCGGTATGAGTATGCAAGGCGTTGGTTTAGCACCACAGAGCTGTTCTGTCCAGGCAAGCGATAGTGTCCAAGCAAATATGCATCGAGTCTTTGCTTGAACGTCTCCGTGGTATCCGCCATTATTACGTCCTCGGGAAGCCCGTTCCAGGCATCGACGACTCGCTGTGAAAAACTGTATTTGCGAACGTCCAGGCGGTATCGGGATCCTCTAAGTTTTAGAGAGTTCCCACGCAGGTTTGTTGTTGTGGCCAGGGTGAAGAAACCGTCGGGGTTTAGGGCACATTCCCGGTTCCTCAATATCCGATAGGCCTGTATAAGATCTCCTCGAACCTACCTGTACTCAAGAGGAAAAAGTTTAAGTTCCCTAAGTCGGCAGTTGTAAGGTAAAGTCCTGAGGCCTTTTACAATTTTTGTTGCTCTCCTCTGAACTCTTTCTAGCAACTTATTGTCTTTTTTTAGCCACGGGCACCACGCTTGAATTCCATATTCCAGATGCGAGCGACTGAACGCTCCGTATACTTTTCCAAATAACTCTTTGTCTATGTCCACGAAAGATCGTTTAATGGCAAAGAGAACACTAGTTGCTCTTTTGGACGCCCTAACACACTGAGATGAAGGCTTAAGGGTCGACAGAATGTTAATCCCAAGATCTTTTTGTTCGGTTACATTTGAAAGGCACCTTCCACAAAGTTGGTAATGGTGATCCTCTCCGTCAGATCTTCAAGTCGTTTTGAGTCGCAGCGCGACGCACTTCTCTAGGTTAAACTTTAGCAGCCATTTGTCAGACCATTCGCATAGGCCGTTCAGTCCTTCTTGCAGGGCCCGTTCATCATGTTCGCCGTTGATCGCCCGCCATAACTTGATGTCATCAGCAAACATGACTCCATTGCAGTCCAGTCCATTCATACAGTCGTTGACATAAATTAAAAATAGTACTGGTCCGAGTACGGAGCCCTGCGGAACTCCACTCACAACTGGCGCTGGTGTTGACTTCGCACTACCAATACACACAGACTGTGATCGACCAGTCAGAAAGTCCTTTACCCAGTTTAATAGGTTTCCCCTTATCCCTGACTCTCGGACCTTGTAAAGTAACCGGTGGTGTGGAACACTATCAAAGGCTTTCTTGAAATCTATGTAAACGATATCGACCTTTGTTCCTGCGTCTAACGAGCGAGACCACTGTTCCGTTGAATGAAGCATATTTGTTAGGCAGGAGTGATTTCGTCGAAAGCCATGCTGAGAACTAGCAAAGAAATTATTTCCTTCAAGGAACTTCATTATGGATTTTTTGACTATTCTCTCCATGACTTTGCAACAAATGCACGTTAGGTTCACCGGCCGATAATTGTTTGCACTTGTTCTGGATCCACCCTTGTGAATGGGGTATATGTTCGCCACTTTCCAATCAGAGGGGAGAATGCCTCGGTCAAAGGACGACCTAAAGAGGTGCCAAAGCGGTTTGGCGAGTTCGCAAGCCCACTCCTTCAGCACTTTTGCCGGAATTTGGTCTGGGCCCGGAGACTTGCCCTCCTTAAGCGCTAGAAGTTCCTTCCCCACATCTTTTTCCGTGAAGTCGATGTTTTCTATTATTTCGTCGGTTGTCCCAGCAGGAGATCCAGCCTCGTCAACGTCCGTTTCATCGGTGAAAACAGATACGAAAAACCGGCTTAGATTTTCTGCCTTAGCGTCATTTTCGATGATATCCTCATTGTTTTCTCCTTTCAACACTGCGACCGTCTCCTTGTTCTTTAACCTACTGTTTATGTAACTGAAGAGCACTTTTGGCTTATCGACGGCCCGTTCCATAACTCGCATTTCATACTCCTTCCGCGACCTGCGGATCGCCGACCTTACCTCGTTTCGCTTTCGACGAAATTGCTCGTAATGGGATGGTTGTTTTGTTGTTGCATAACTTCGCCATAGTTTGTTCTTCCGGTTTGCTTCTTTCTTTATATCCCGCGTTATCCAGGCAGGACGATTATTCTTTTTGACTCTCTTTGTCGGACAGCTTCGATGCATGATGTCTGTTACATATCCTTTGAGAGTGTTCCTATGAATGTCTGGATGTCCGGAAAGAAAGTCATCCCAGTCCACTGCCGATAATTCCCTTCTCATGGCGGCAAAATCTCCTCGCCAGAAATTCAGTCTAGGCTCAGTCGTATTCGCTTGTTGGCTGCATAGGCGGTATTCCCAAAACAGCATGACATGGTCACTCTTACCGAGCGGTGTTATGAACCTAAGTTCGCCAGGGCTAATCGGGTCTTTTGTAAGGACGAGGTCCAGACAATTCGCTCTTTGGTCCTCTCTGATCCTGGTTGGGAACGCGACGTTTTGTACCAGAAAGAGATTAGCCGTTAGCTTCAAGAGCCTGGAATCGAAGGAATTTCGCGAGCCATTTACTAACAAATTGTTCCAGTCGACCATGGGTGCGTTGAAATCTCCGGTTATCAGTACCTCTTGGTTTTGTGACACCTCTTTAATTAGCCCAAACATCGCCTCGTCAACCTCATCAGTTTGATTGGGCGGCCTGTATACGGTCAGGAAATTCAAAGTAGGTGCGCCACGCATCCTCAGTTTTAACCACATTGCTTCACAGTCACCGGAGCAATCGGTTTTGTGTTCCGACGCGATGATTCCTCTCTTGACGTAGACCGCTATTCCTCGTCCTTTTCTATGCAGTCTGTCCCGGCGAAAAAGTGGGTATCCCTCAAGTGTTATTTCGGCATCCAAGACTTCAGTCTGGAACCAAGTCTCTGTGATAGAAATGACATCCGGCTGCGTATCTGTTATCCATACTTTCAGCTCATCTAGCTTATGAAACAAACTCTGAGCATTTGCATAAGGAAAGCGGAGCTTAGACCGGGCAGATTCCCGAACGATTATTGGGCCGAAGTTGCTGGATACTTTGCGCGAGTTTTCGGGTCTATCGCCCTCTTCCGAGTCTACTGCTGTTTGATTGGACTGAATGTTGGTGTGTTGTCTGTCGTTTTCTCTGATCGGTTTGTCAGATAGGGGCGTTCTTTCCTTATTATCTGGTTGTTCATTATGCCCAGTGTTATTGGTTGTTTCCAAAGGAATGAGCTCCGAACATTTACGATTTTGCCATTCATTATTCTTAGGTTTTTCTCGCCGGAATTGTATCTTCTGAGGAGTTCGGCCTTGAGTTCCCTTCATTGCTCCCGTTTTGCCGGTGAGAAATCCCGCCGAAAAAAATTGTTGGGTGGGCATTTCGCAGTGCTGGTTTCCTATTCAACAGTAATAGAGCTTGTTCCTCACTTTCGAGAATAATTTTTAATGGTCTGTGATGGCCCGACTCGCCCTCCAAATCCTTAATGGATCCTATCCTGAAAGCTTTCAATACGGTGATGTTCTCGTTCTCTTGTAATAGGGATTTGAGGTATTGTTGGAATAATTCAGATTCCTTCGATTTAAGGTCAACTTGTATAACATTTTCCTTATGGATGTTAAATAAAATAATTTATTAACCTACTTTATCATTCTCCACACCAATAAAACCACAAAGTTGCGATTACTTACGTGCCCAGCTTTATCTAAGGACAAACCGGCTTTCGGAACTGATGCTGACGGTTTCCGTATGCTGTTTACGAATGGACACGGTGTACTAATTAACGTTAGTAATTTTTGCTTTGCCCATATGACATTGTAGAGGACAGCAGTGCGTCAAGCCCAAGTTGAATTACCTTCTTGATAAATCACTTATTTTGCCTAGACACAAAGGTAAATTTCTCCGTATTCAAACTGCTTGCCGATTGGGGTACTTTATTCTCTCTCATGTCTACCGAGCTTGTGCGGTTTGGGTAGACATCTTGGGTTTGGTTTCATATTTACTACAGCAGTAAGCTGCAGACGGAGAGCATATGTTTGCTTTTGCTGTACTCATACCCGAGGTGAGCTCATTGTGTGGCTACCGAGTTAACATCCCCGAAGGTCGTACGTGGCTGACCAGTTTACCTGGAGAGCTGGTTAGAGACTTGCCGAGGTGCGAAGTGTGTTTAGGTGGGAGTTAGGAGAATTCGTGCTGTGGTGAAATGGGACTAAAACGTCATCACACCATGCGGTAGGGGAGGGGGTCGTTCTTGCAGCTCGTGTATGCTTATCCATGCATGCGTCCTGTCATGCAGCTCGGACAATGAACAAACATAGGCTCGTGAATAAATTTTAGATTGACTAGGGAGGTAGGGATGGGGGAGTTTAACGGATGTGATAGTGAGCCGGCGGACATGTCTTGACTGGAGCCGGTTGAGGAGACGCCGTCCAAGGCTAACATCGCCGTCAGATGGTGGTAAGTTCAGAACAGTCCGAAAACTCGAGTGTTTTGTTTAGCTTGAAACGGTGAACTTGATGACTGATCTGAGAGGATGGGGGAGGGACTCATATTGGCAAAAGACACCGAGTGGGGCTGTGGAAACAGTTGTTGCAATATTACGAACACTTCGAGATCACGCAGGGTCAGGCATTAAGACACTTGAGTGGGCGTCTGCATTTAGACCCTACCTCCCGAAGCCTTTTGGTACCACCGCAAACGTTATTGTAGGAGTTTGGTGACTTCGGGGGGTCTTGGTGGCCGCCGCATGTCTTCAGGCACATAGGGGAAAGGGGTACTGCACGCTGTTCACTGCAGACATTCACAGAGACATGCCATCTCCCAACACAACCTCCTTACCTAGGCGGAAATGCCGCCGATGTAAATTAATCAGGCTGCGCTTGACATACTTGGTTTAGACAGACGGGGGACTTGAAATTCAGCCTTGGGTTCAACAATTTCATTTCGAATGTTACATTACTCTCTTACCAGTAGATAGGCAGTTTGCCCGTAATCGGCAAAGGTACTCACAGGATGAAAATGACTAGTTGTTTCAGTTGTAATTTCTTAAAGTATTTGAAGCATTTTGTCCCCGGTACGAAGCTGAAGTAGGCAAGAACGGCAGGAAGCAGCTGAAGAGCAGTCGCGAAATTTTTTGGTACCAATAAATCCTGCCGTTCTTGCCTACTTCCTCTTAAAGTATTATCTCTCGCAACAACAGTATCCGTAATTTAATACTTGTTGGTTTACTGTTCGTAATACTTACAGTTGAATTTTAAGTGATCTAAGTATTGAAGGCAGTAACAGTTGTCGTATCAGTAGTAGGGGATTACACGACGCCATCAAGCGTTCTGCAGAATGATAATTCAATTTAATTTAATTTAATAAATGTCAGTTTACAAGCATTGTCAAGGGAAGCGATTTAACGCAAATCCGACCAGCAGTGAAAAAAACTCCTGAAGAATAAAAATATAGTTGATGATGGTTTTTATGGTTTGAAAGGTTCAGAAGAAAAAAAACTGCTGGCGGCATACATTCGACCGTCAAGAAGGGGGGGGGAGGGGTTTGCACGGTATCGGAGATCCTCGGCCGTCAATTTCTTTCATGAAGTTGGGGATAGTCAAGGTAGAGGCGTTGAGGAACAGCTGGTGAGACCGGCCATAGTGTTCAGAGACCAAAAACGCCATCGCTACGGTAAAGTCGATCAGTGGATTCAGAACCCAAAATTTGAGGAAGCTTTTCTGAATGCAAAAATCGAGTAATAATTCTCTTTAATAAAGGATAATTTTGCAGAGTTTTCGCACTCATGGGTAGTTTATTCCAAATAGCAATTGCATTTACAGAATAGAACCGACGATATTTAACAGTACGTGCCAGAGGCAGAAATAAGAAAACCTCACGGTGACTGTTACGTCGTGGGTGGCTATGATGTCTTAAAGAAGTGAGTGGGTTAAATGTGTGATTATATAAGAGTTTAAATAGCAAAAATAGTCCCATTTGTAATCTACGGAACCATAAAGGATCCAGGCCCGTAAGCCGGCAACGTTCTTGGTAAGACAAATGTCGGTGTTCCGCGGCACAAACTACGGTACATAAGCTATCTAATGCGCACCCGCGGTAACATTATTGGTAGTCGCAGACATAGCAGTCCATATAACTTAGTTCCTACTAGCGCTAGGACAGCATCATCAGCAGCAGGATCTGTTGTGCCATATCTTAAACTGATTGTGCTCGTAACATCTTATGTAAGTGTTATCGGTACTGCCCGCATATACGAAAGTAACTGATGGAGGGACTGCTTTTACATATGCAGACCACTGTTCTGCCGTAGTACTTCGATTGTTAGCCAGGTACACGAACCCTACCTTTTCCGTTTACGCAACAGACATACGTTTTTGCGCTAGGACTAGCATAGTAGTATTTACAGAAGTGGTAGTACCGGCGTTGCCTTTCACCCGGTAGGACTTGCAGTAGACTTGTTAGACGCAGGCATTTCAATGGTGTAAGCAAAACCCGCGTCTCCAATAGTGGCAGCAACCTTGATCACAACACCTTGAACACAACACTTCGAGACGTCATTCATGTTGGCGTATCACTTGCTTATTTATTCTTTTACTACTAACAGCATTAGTCCTAGCCATTAGTTCTGCTATCTGCTATTCGGCAGATAAAAGCAACAGTGGCATTATCAGTAATATCAGTCAGACATACATCAGATGTGTTAACTCGTGAAATGTTAACCAAATTCCTGAAATGTGTTTTCGTTTCGATAAGATTGCTTTAGTAGGACTTTAAACCTAACCACCACGTAGCATAATCATATATTAATTCATTTACCGCGGTATGCTGGCTTTCAAAGGGACATCTTTCCGGCCGCAGGCGAAACCGACACTTCGCAAAAAAATGACTTCTTAGGTAGCATAATTTTTTCTCGTTGATTTTCGATGCCCTTGACAATTCAATTATATTTAATGGAAAGCATGCATGAACTTATTCATTCTTTCAGTTATTCAGTCGAAAATTACGTCTTCTTTCAATTTTATACTCGAAAGAAGGGTATAACTTGGTTTTCTAAATGTTTTCCAATTCCCGAAAAATTTTCAACCTGACCTGCGGTTACGCTTGCATTCAGGAAAATCATACATTTCTT
>CACRXP010001434.1:0-10324 GCA_902702965.1 Spirometra erinaceieuropaei | reverse complement strand
TGGGTTTTCCATACTGTACGATGAAGGCCAGTAGTATAGCCAATCTAATGAGCTCATGCAGTTGTCTGAGACGCGAAGAATTTCTTACACTTCCTGCTCATATCAGAAATAATTGTAGACAGCTAGTTGTAAGGCAGACTGCCTACGTTTTTCAGATGTGTTACTCACGTTATCCGTTCGCCCACTCCACCCTTGTCTCAGCGACAAGCGGTACTGGCACGCATTTCGTGGGCAGGTTGTCCATATCCTTCGTGCGCTTCCGAGTTCTGAGTAATCTTCGTTTCCATTTGGTTTGGCTTTTGTTCTCGGTTGTTAGGTAAGCCCGTGAAGTCTTCCGCAGACATTACGCTCATTTGTCATTCGCATCTCCTTCTAAAAAGAGACAGTGACGGAGGTTGGTAGTGTTCTGATTCAGCCCAGTCAGCTGTTTCTATGTATAGGTGTTTCGTTTCTAGTTCACTTTGCGGCCAAAGTTTACGTTTTCCGTTTGCCTCCTCTAATCCATTCCTCAACCAATTGGGTTTACTAACATTTTCGTTTTTTTACCTATCTCACAACTACGCCTTAAACGTATTTCACGTATCTGAAGGTACAGTAACATAATCAAGTGAAACTTCTGCATTCCCATCTACACCGCATCAGTGCCACTCGTGACAAGACTGCAGTTGGATCACAAAGAATAACGTCGTATGGGTCCACTTGTTTCTACAGCAACTCCTTCACCAACGAGCAAACACAGCCATGTAACTATCTCAACGCCTATGCTGTGGAAAATGTTTCCATCACCTAACAACGGAACGCCTACTATTAGCTCACACCACGTTTCCCTATTCGTAGTTTCCAGTGGGCTATAATGAATTGACAGATGCGGAACAGGGTGTTTTACTGATTATTTACGTCAAAAAGAATGCAGGTAGTTTTATCGGAAGAACTTACACAAAAATACTAGCAGGTCTCAGTCATTATTTGGGCACGGGTTTCTGCATGCCGCAGACTGAAGGAGGGGGGGGGGGGACATGTGATGCATACCGGCCTACCGAGTAACCGAAAAACGATGTCCGGTTTGGTTACCGGCGACGACGTTCACTTCGTAATAGTCTATCGGGGGAGGTATGGTTAACTGTCGATATCTTGCGGTTTTCGGTGGCTTTCTAACACAGGAATAATGAAGTACCTGAGGAAATGTTCTATTACTGACATCTACTGTTCTTCCTACAGACCGTTTTCTACAATCTGCGACTTTCCTCAAGTCCATCCCCACAAACATCGTTTGCCAGTTAGAAGGCTGCTATGTGCTGCAAGAATGGCTCCCGTGCCTGTAGAATGCTGCCGCGGGTTAGTTTATGCCATAGGCGATACTGCACTTCCTCGTGGTGTGTCTATAAACTGCTTACATTCAGGGAGCCGCTCCTTCGTAGATATCGCTTGAACCGACCCCACTATGCCTCAGTGGCATTGGCATGTTTGTGTCCAGTCAGATCAACAAAGCTTTTCGAGTGATTCACCATGAAGTGTGTGTAGCCCATTGCCGCCAGCGGAAAAGAGCCCTTCCACTCATCATCAACGATGACACTTCCGGGTACAACCCAAATGCTGATGATTTCAGCAAGAGAGGTATAAGCCCGAAGAAGATGTTATTTTCTGCCCAATGAGTAGAAGAATGAGTATTCTTATGCATGTCCTGTACGAAATATAGTTGATATTTTAAGGGCACCAAAATCAATGATAAAAGTATTATACTACCAAAGCGGTCATGCTTGCATGGAGTACAGTTTATTCGGGCGGCTGGAAAGAAGTTCGTTCAAAAAACGGTTCTCCCGAGGTAAGTCATATATCATTGAATTGTTCTATGCTGTAATTAATATTACGGCCCTACCTACAGTAAGTGGGCCAACTCATTAAATGCCAATCGAAATTCTGAAGTGCGTCTACATTTCGAAAAGATTACTAAAGGAGGGTTGCAAAATTAAATAGCTTACAGTACAATTTTATAGTAATTAAGTTACCTCGGATGCCAGCTTTCGAAAGAACTTCTTTTCGGTCGCGCGCAAAACCCACAGTCTACAGAAAATGGCTACTTAAGTAGCGTGAATTTTTCTCATTGATTTTCGATGCCCTAAAAAATTCAAATATATTTCATGGAAAAAGTGAATGAACTCAGTCATTCTTCTATTCAGTAGGTAGAAAATTGCGTCATCTTCCGAATTTTATGTTTAAAAGAAGGGTTTAATTCGGTTTTCAAAGACTCTTCCACACTTGCTGATGCAATGATTAATTTTATTTCTGTTTATCGACATGAATGGGGAGCTCAAGGACGAAAGCCTCATCCCCTTGATAAAATGACTTAATTGATGCATAATTTTGAAACTGATTTAGCTTACATTTAGGATTTAGAAACTACAAGCCATGTATTTTCCGCGTACGGAAAACCGCATATTTCTCTGTGGTATTAAGAGGAGACCATATAGGGTTCATAGAATTCAACAGTGGATTCGAGCCGCACTGTAAATTTGACAAGCAACATCAGTAAGTGCAGAGACGCGATGTTTTATGAACGGGCATTCGACTCTTATCAAAAATTTCATAATTTTAAACTTTTTTTACAGCCGAATTTCACACTTTCTTTGACTAGAAAATCGGAAGAAGACGTAATTTTGTACAAATGAGTAGAAGAATGCATTTTTTAATGCATGTTTTCCATGAATTATAGTTGAATTTTTAAGGGCATAGAAAATCAGTGCGAAAAATTCATGCTTCTTCATTGGCCATTTTTACAGAGTCTGGTTTTACATGCGGACCAAAAGAAGTTTGTCCGAAAGCCAGTATCTCGGGTTATGTGACTTAATATGGGCATATGCTGCGTGATTATTAATTCTGCAACGTTAATTAGGTAATCACTTCAAAACGAAATTGCATTTCAGAAATTCGGTTAACATTTCATGCATTAGCCCGCCTACTGGACGTAATCTCTTGGAATCGAAAGCCCATATAGAAATTTCTGCAAACATTCTATGTGCTAGCACATTTACTTTACACTGCAGCTACTACGATCACAAGAAGACAGGAAGACGTCTCACATTCTCACTCGAACCCATCATCAGAGACGATCGCGAGCCGGTTGGAATGAGAATCCGTGACGTCAAGTCAGTAAACCTTCTGGTTTCTCTGACTGTTGCTAATGCATTCCATAGTTAACCGCAGGCACGCTCACCTTCATACATACAAAATAACTGTCCTCAAGATAACTAAACGAGATCGTTGATAATGGAACGGTTAATCATGTAGGCAATGGGCGGCACGCGACATATTAGTAAGAAATGTCCAAACTTCGTCATTTTAGACCTTTCCTTATGATTTGATGTACCGTAGAAATTATTTTAAGGAGCTTATGCATGTCAGATTTTGAGAGATCTAATCAAAAAACGTTGGGAAAGTAGTTCATCACGTCAGTCGGCTGTCTAGATAACTTAATTAGTATGTCATACCATCCCAATGTATTCCTAAATGTCTGGTATTGTTATTTAGTTAAATCGTATAGCCGTCATGTTGTCAGCAAGTTTTTTTTCGACTGAACTACCTTACGGTTATTAGTTGAGGTCCATCAAATACTTCCCTAATCATTTACCTACAACATCAGTTGTTACTTCGTTAACCAGTGTATAGGCAGGTTGGGAGTGAGCTGGATCATCTTTTTAAAATGCCCACACTATACAGTCTCCGGTAATCTTTACTTTGGGTTGGATATACTTCCCGATACAGCATACTACATACTACACTGCCGTCCTACCTGCTCACAGCCACACCAAAGTTGGCGAACTTTTATTACCTAATTTTCCGCTTCCCACCATTGCTCGGCCTTCTGCCATGATAGTCTCATGCGTACGGTGAATGGCAGAATGCCGTCCTTTGATCATAACTACTATCGCGCATCTAGTGCCGACCTGCTGTTGCCCTCCTCCGAGAAAACGGCAAAACCTCAGCCATGAACTCCCCCTGCACAGCGCTCACAACAAACGCAATTCCACCTGAAATTTCGTCAGCCCGCAGGCCAGTACGGTTTACGTTCTGGCACGGACAATACCGTCGAAATCCAGGTAACAGCACAAAAAAATTAAACTGTAGTCGTAGAGACAAGAGGCAAACTGTCCAGGATTTACAGATTCACACGCAAGTGTCATTAAAGGCAGACAGTCAGGAGAGCATATATCAGTATATTTTAAGGGTAAGAGGCAATGACTTTGAAAACCCAGTTGAAAACGGAAAATGCAATATATAACTGTAAATAAGCACGCTACTAACATTTTGCCAGTACTGTATACACGTCGCATAATATTTTATTTCGAAAATGCAGGAACGAAACTCGAGAATACTCAGTTGTAAGTGATAACGGTAACATGAAATGACAATCATCCGCATTACCGGTAGGTGTACACAAGGCGCTGGTTAGGTATAAAAGAATTGTTCTGTCCAGATAAGCGGCATTTTTAAAGCAAATATACATCTAGTCCTTGTCTAAATGACCCCGTGAAATCCGCCATTATCACGTCCTCGGGAAGGCCGTTCCAGGAACCGACGACTCGCTGTGAAAAGAATATCTGCGAACGACCAGTCGGCATCCGGATCCTCTATGTTTTAGAGAGTTTCTACGCAGGTTTGTTGTTGTGGCCAAGGTGAAGAAATCATCGAGGTGTAGGGCACAGTCCCGGTTCCTCAACTTCCGGAATGTCTGTATGAGATCTCCACGGGTCTGCCTGTACTCAAGAGAAAATAGGTTAAGCTCATCAAGTCTGCAGTTGTAAGGTAAAGTCTTGAGGCCTTTCACAATTTTGGTCGCTCTCCTCTGAACTGTGCTGGTTTTTTATTCCAGTCGAAAGCAAGACGCCACACTGGAACGCTCTTCAGGCGCGGAGTGCCATCTACGCAGGCTTACTCTGCTTCCGACGTCATTATGCGGAATCCACATTAGATATCCCGTCGGCGACATGACTTTATAATCATTCAAAGCACGCCAGTGTCCTTTCTTTCGCGTTGTCATCAGCAGCGGCATTTGATGTTCGCTTCTGCTGGGAGCCATACGATCCTTCACCGCGACAGAAAACATTTAAGTTTGTTCACCGAATTTGGTACAGTTGCGGACAAAAACATTTCGTCGGATAATCCGGGGGATTATTGCAAGCGCGGAGGGTCGAGCTTGCTGCTACAGTGAGGAGGAATGTTTACATCTCAAGCCGCGACGCATTTTGTTTGATTTGACCACATCCTTGTGTTTGATGGGACCGAAGTTATTGCAATAGATGACAACTGAGTAGGCTTCCCTTACTCAGTTTCAGTCGGCCAATAAGTCCATTAAAATTACGCCCCCCTATTCTGGGCTGAGACTGCTTGGGTAGTGATCAGCAGTGTGGCAAGGCCAGGGGTGACAGACAGTTTCGCAGTAATGAGCCAAAATGCCGAGTAATTATCACAGTGGGAATATACAACGGCTATTTTAGACTCGGTTGCGGACTAACATATAATCGTCGCATCAAATACGACCCTCAATAATGAAGGCTGGGGTTGTTAAGTATAATAGGCAGGTGGTTGCGTAACAACTGTGCCACATAAATACTGCACTCCTTGTGCCTCCGTCAAACTTATTGGCGACTGCCTCTGGTTGGAAAGCAGCAAATATACGCACCATTCACAAGGGTGGACATAGAAATTGTTCAAACAACTATCGGCCGGTGAGCCCAATGTGCATTTGCTGCAAAGTTATTGAGAGAATAGTCAAAAAAGTCATTATGAAGTTCCTTGAAGTGAAGAATTTCTTTGATATTTCCCAACAGAGCTTTCGCCGAAATCAATCCTGCTTAACCAATGTGCTCTATTCAATGGAGCAGTGATCCCGCTCTTTAGACGAAGGAACAAGAGTCGATGTCGTTTACATCGACTTCAAGGAAGCCTTTGCTAGTAGTATACATAACCGGCTACTTTACGAAGTCTGAGAGTCTAGGACTGGCCGATCATAGTCTGTGTGCATTTAAAGTACGAAATAAAATCAAAAACCTGGGCAGCTTTGCCTGGTACTCAAACTTTTATACCTATTTCTTGTCAGTAAGTTGAAGTGATCCATACTCGCCCATAAAATCGCACAACCTGACTTTATCTTGGACGGTCCTCCGTTGGAGGGATAAAATGAAGCACATATTGTAAAACGAGCAGCAGGTCTTCCGTCAGAAATAGCCACTGGGTAGAAATGTACTGAAACATAAGATGAATAGTCGCCTCATGTTTGTGGTTTCATCATTCAGAGAAGAGGTTTCAAGGTCGCATTCTCCCCTCTACGCTCTGATGACAGCCATAACGTTTAATTTACCGTCCTCAGCTGGACTCTAACCGGACCGTGACCGATAGTGTCTGGGTTCCCCTGTCTTGCCACTTCAAGGCGCATAGCCTCAACCTGTTTGAGGACTCTGCCTTGACGTTTTTCGTTTTTTATCCCTTATCCAGTACCCTATGCAGACCGGCCCTGTTCGACCGGCATACAGACCCTTTCATGAGCTACGGTTTTTTCTCCTTTAAAGCTAGTCCATTTATATTCGTTTTGTCTTTTTTGTAATGAGTTTTTTTCACTGCTCGCTGACCGTTCTTAATATCTGACTGTTTATTTTGCAACAGTGAACGGAATGCTGTACAGAACGTATTTACTTGAAAATTTATTTTCACCTGCTATGAAAGTGCCCTCACGGGCACTCAATAAATTTATTTATTTCTTCGTCAGCAGTGTCCGGAACAGAACTGACAGCAGTCTTAAGACAGCCGTTGACGAAGCGATCAAACGTTTTATTTTGATTATGGTGCACTTCGAAAATTTATTGCATCTTAATAGACAGTTGGTTTATAATTATGGGTGCTCTTCCATACTATTAGTATACTGTGAACCGACCGCATTCTAAATGTTTGCAACATTATTATGAGTGCGAAAATACAAATATTTTCCACAAATATGCCAGCGGAGGCTCTGCCTATAACCCGTCAAACACATACATACATACAATAAAATAAGCATAAATTTGACACACTGCATGCAAAAAGCATGAGCAAACTACCGCCACTGGCTAAATTTTAATTATATGTAAGATACTTTCTCGGGAAAGGGGTGTCTGGTCTGCATTCAAGAATTTCAACGGCTTATCAAAGGACCACCACGCCGAGGAATTCGCTTCGTGTTCAGAAGAACCTCTGCAACAAGGCGTTCCGTTGGACGTCCGTATGGGAAACTTCCTATACAGTTTATAGGGGGACCGACCAGACGGCCAGTCCAATCCATTTCGAAGAAGTCACCAAAGTCTGGGGCATGCTCACGGCCTCTGACAATCTGGTGAGCGTGAGCAATGCATTCTCGCACTTACCTGTAATTGAGAGGAAACAAACTAAGTTCAGTCAGTCCCACGTCGTAAGGCAGAGAACCGAGATTTGTGACCATCTTTGTAGACCTCGCCTGTATTCTTTCCAGGGGGTTATAATCCTTCTTAAACCACAGACTCCATACCTGGACGGCATACTCCAAATAAGGCTGAATAAATATTCTGTATGTTTTTCTGAACAGCTCCTTGCGGATCTGCACAAATCCTTGCCTCGGCGCAAATAACGCCCTTTGGCGCGTTTGGCTGTCCTCAGGCACTGTGAATATGGTTTTAGCGAGTATGTCATTAGGATGCCGAGGTCCTTCTGCTCCTCAACATTTGCAATGGGCTGCCTTATTTCGAATGACGAATGGAAGATGTGCGCTAGTGGGATGGGGAGTTCGTTTGTCAATTCTTTCAAGAATTTGGCAGGGATATTGACTGGAGCCAACGCCTTTGCTTCCTCGAGATCCATGAGCTGTCTTTCCACAACAGGTGCAAGGAAAAGCGTGGATTCAATCGCGGAACAAGGGCTGGCAACAGGATTGCAAATATCGTGATTCGTTGACAACGAAACCCCTTGGGGTGTTCTGGCGTGCCAGTTTTCCTGAAACTCCTCTTCTTTCCTGTTTTTCTTCCTTAAACAGATGTCGAAGTCTCTAGTTAGACGGTTAAGGCGATTAGTCATTTTTTTGCCCTCGCTGGACACAGCACCTACGCAGAACAAGTGAAATAATCTCAAACGATCTCCACTTGTTATAAGAACCCCTTTTAGGCAAGCATTGCCGGTACACCGACATCAATTCCTTCTTCAGCATGTTAAAATCTACCTTTTATATGTTTCGCTACACTTTCTTTCTCCTCTGGCGTTGAGAGTAAAGCGAATAATTCCACAGTAGCGTAGTATGATCGCTCTTTCCGAAAGGTGCACCGGAATACATTTTGTAAATGTTAAATAAGTCTTTCGTAAAAACTACGTGCAAAAAATTGCCTCTTTGTTTTTCTCTAAATCTCGTTATGGCTTTGCGTGCCGTGCGAGACTTAGGTCTAATGTGAGGTCAGTTAGCGTACGACTGAAGGAAATTGGCGCATGGCCCACTGCCAGAGTTTCCCAGTCTCTTGCAGGTGGGTCAAAATCTCCCGCAACAAGAATCCCTCGGTGGCAAGCCACTTCCTTGACCAAATTGAGGAGCGACACGTCAGCTTCACTCGGAAGGTTTGGTGATCTGTAAATCGTTAGGAATTCTAGGTTTTGTAAATTACTCTTCTTGTATTTCCCAGACAGATTTATTTTCAAGGGAGAGAGTGTATGCTTGTTCAACTACTGAAATTCCCGTCCCAACATATACGGCTTCTTCACGCCCTGTCTATTTTGCATGTTGTCCCGGTATACAGGCGTCTGCCCATTTCTTGGGATTAAATGCAAAGGCCTGCCGGTAGTGACGGAAACGGACTGGAGTTTATCACGCTTTTTGCACTCAGATAACCTCCCAAAACTTTTGGGTGCTGAATCCACCGATCTAATACACCGTAGCGATGGCGTTCCTGGTCTCTAACCCCCATGGGCGGTCTCACCAAGGACCATTTCTTTATCTAACAATGACAGATGTTCATCAGTGCTAATGTTTGGTCCAGACCCAACTTCATGAAAAGAATTGGCGATTGATGATATCCGATGCAGGGCTACCCCTCCCTTTTTGACTGTCGTCATATCATGGGCAGTAGTTTTTTCTCCTGAACCCTCCAAATTATAAAAAACCACCATCATCTTTGTCTTTTTTGCAAGGAGTTTTTCACTGCGGGTCGGATTTGTGTTCAAATTTTCCCTGACAATGCTTGCACACTGGCATAAATACAATTATTATTATTATGTCAAAGATATAGGTCTTCTCCCTAAAAACGACCTCCGGACAAGCATAGTTTTCCCGTTCGGTATTTTGAGATTGCTTTCACCCAGGCTGGACCTCTGGAGGATTTCCGCTTTGCGCCCTCTGCATTTCTTCCTCCCCACAGATGGTCCACTTAGCTGGAAAAACTGTTGGGGGGCATTTCGGACTGAGCATTTCCTGCTCAGCAGTTGCTGCACTTGCTCCTTATTTTAAAAGACGATTTTTAGGTTTCTGGATTAACTTAAGTCATTCTTTGAGTGTTTTATTCGGCCCATCGTGAAAGCCTTTATTACGCCGACTTTATACTTTCCTTTTAAGAGGGCTTTGAGATAATAATGTAATATTTCCTTATCATGGCGTATTCTGTCCTTCACACTGTCTTGTATAGCAATGCATTTACTGTGATCAGGTCGAGCATGTTACGTGTTCTCCATCTTTCACTGGTCTTTTAAACTATTGGTTTGTGGTATGTGTAGAAGGGTGATAAACTTCTATCGAATAATTTAACAGAAGCCCATTTTAAGGCCCTTTCATGTGTATCTTTGCCTTGCACGTTTTTTCCTTGCTCGAAACACTTCAGTTTGTTGAACAGAGTACCATTTTATGGTATTATTCTCACCTGCGATTTTCTCCATAGGTCTCCTCCCCAATAACACTTTCGGTTTGAAACCCATCATAAGTTGTCTGCTGTTCAGATTTTTGTGCAGTGACTTCGCGCTCCCTTGAAGAATGACGTGCATGCGACATCTAGTTATCTATCACCAGTTAGTACGCCGACCACTCTTCTCCCTTGACGACTATTCTTCATCAGTTCTTATTATCCCAGCTGGCAGTCAGAGTTAAAGAATAGTGACTTTTGAAAATATAACTCATGTTCAGGATTCCACATATCGGTGGATAACTTGAAACCCACCTGCGTTTGGGACTTTGGGTATTTGGTGGAAGGCTGCAGCCAATTAGAAGAGGAGCGCCACAAGAAGCTGGAGCGTTAATTTGCTCTGGTCAGGCCTTCGCGCAAGGTTGGGCTTCGTGATTATTTCACCATCGGTG
>CACRXP010001433.1:12219-65058 GCA_902702965.1 Spirometra erinaceieuropaei | reverse complement strand
GAATTATAATATAATGACTCTGGTTTCTGGCATGTGTTAACGCCCTTAACACCTCTCCCAACTATCTGCTGTTCATTGGCCATATTCAGTCTTACCTGCTCTACTCTAGCTAACCTACATTACTGTACTGGTCCGATGATAAATAACCAAAAACGTGGTTCGTGGAAGTTAGCTTCTTAAATTTTTACGCGAGTATCGCCGCGAAATTTTACCATCGCAGGGTTTTATGCAAGAGCACGCAAGCGGAGCGCCGGCCAGATAGTCAAAACCTAACCCATTTTTGACATCAATAACACACTGCATGGCTTTCGCCGCGGTCCACCAAAGTCACTTCATCTCTCTCTCTCTCTCCCTCTCTCTCTTTCTCTCTCTTTCTCTCTCTCTCAGAAAGCAGGACGAAAATCTGAGCCTTATAACGAACTCAACAACTAATGTGGCAAATATGAACGAGAATTGCCCTGCAGAGATTGCGAATTGCAATCATTTTCCCAACACATGCTCACACGTTGATTGCACTTGTTGAAGCGGCAGCCAACACAACCGACTCGTCTTCCACCGTAGAGTCCGATAGGCTGCGTACGGGTCATTGATCTTTGGACAGGGAAAGTGAAATTTTTCAATTTCATCGAATCCAGACTTCAGACCTACCTTCATTATGAAAATTTGTGTGGTTTCGATAAGTCAGCATAGTAAACAAAGGCTTTCTGACGTAGCCTTTTATTGCTTATAACACTCATTAGCGTCAGTGCTTGGTATCTCCGAAATGAGCAGTTTGGCAAAGCCTTTCGCTCGTGACACAGTGGTTAGAGGTATGGACTTCTAATTAACAGATCGCGAGTTCGATCGTCGGGTGTTTCACACTTCGGGGTTGGGTATGACAGGCTGATGACGGTTAGTAAGCCAGAGATAGCCATTTCAGTCTCCTTTGTCTTTGTCGGTAATGTCATTCTGCCTATATCACGCGCCGCTGTGCGGCTGCTGGTTGGGCACGAGAGATAGCCTATAAGGCACGATGGAACGAGTGAGTTCCGTAAGAACGACCGGTGAGCGCCCCCTACCAATGTTGAAATAGCTTTTCGCCCACTGTGTCCTAATCAGCTAATACATGATCCTCAGGCTTGCAAAACATGCATTTCTTCTTCCGCCGTTTCCATACAGTTTTAATCATCCGACCTTAACCTTTAACTAACTTCATATTAGCCCCATTCTGGGCAGCCTTCGGGCACCTGGCGATAACGCTACTTTCTGCACAACCGTTTTCTCTAAGACCTTGTAAGGCAAGATTTACAGGACGTAAATTATTCTGAAAAATCAGTATCAGCATGTACACTGTTTTGACGATTAGGAGCTTCCATATCATCACTACCTACGACACAGAAAACTTTTAGGCCAACGTAGATGTGGATGGGTAGATCGCAGAAAGTTCGGTAAGTTTAAATACTATTAAAAAAAATTTGCAAGGATGAGGGACCTGTAAGTGGCAAGTCAGCGAAAAACCCTCTGCTGCAAATTCAAAAGTTTGGCGGTCCGAGTCCGCCAAGAGACGTAAGTTTTCACATTTCCCATAGTCTACCCTGGGAAAATAATTTCCACTTATTTGCATTTTAGACTATAACATATGCGTACGCGTCCGCTTTCTGTCGGACGTTCCTGCACGTTAAGAACTTTGGAAAACGTCAGTTATCGCCGCCCCCATCCAAGTCGGCGCCGCAATCAGACCAGAGACAGTCGTTAGGCGCCAAGTTAATAAACCTGAAAACCGTCTGTCACAGCAGGAAACGTCGGTAGTTTATCGACTCTGGTGGGACCATGAGCTAAGCTGCTACGGTGCAGGGTTTTGACTTTCCCAAATCTGCGCAGAGAAACGTTCCTCCCAGCCCTCGTAGTATTCTAAGGTACTTCAATTTCCAAGAAGACGATGGCGTCGTTTCTTATCGCTTATCCAGGTAGTAAAATCAATTAATACGCCAAATTCCCTGAGGACCACACAGGCAACATGCTGTAATTATGATATCATCAAAAGTCGAATCCAAATATCCTCGAAAGGCTACGGCTAAGGACACACGAACGCTGAGCTATTCTTAAACGTTGAATGGGACAGCTGACGCGCGTTTCGTTCCCCTAAAGGGCCTGAGGCGCAGTCAATGGGCGGACAAATTAAGTAGTACAAACAAAGGAAAAGGATGATTTCATTTTTGCCTGATGGGTGTCCAGGTTCGTACACATGAGGAAAAAATTTCCACGACGATTGAATAGGAGGGATGGCAGCTACATTACAAAGGCTACCACCTATAAAAGCCTCCTAGAAAAATTTCGCAGAGCATTTATTAATCTTCTCTTCGAATGCGACTATTACGTTGCAGTCTGTTTTCCACTTCTGTTAATCTAATTGAAATGGTTTTTTTCGTTATGGCCTGCGTTAAGACTATAGAGTTTCTGGTAAAGACGTAGGCAGTCTTGAAAAAATGCAGCACTGTGCGGAATATCTGGCATTAGAGTCAAGTCGAGTGTAAAAGAAGGAATGCGAAAATTTTTTATTGGACGTCCAGACGTCACGAAAAGGATATATTACCGGTTTATAGGATCACAAACCGCCATGAGAACGGTATTCTCTCAGAGACTAGTGGCTATTGTTAATCTTCAAATAACCCTGTTTTAGAAAGCGTCAGTGGATAGGACCCAATAAAACGTGCTGCCGGCCTCCTATTCGGAGTACTCATGCGAAATGGAATGGGCATTTTACTGAGCATAGGGGATACATCCGAATCTGCTTTCAATTATGTCTGCAAGTTAGCACATATTGTCTCTTTTGTCCAGATCTACGAAGGATCCAATGAAGAAAAACTTCCTCCCTGTCCATATTTTAAAGCATAATCATTGGTGTATGTAGGAACCAGTTTATAAGGGAAGGCCTGACAGGGACAGATTATTCAGGTGCTCCAAACCGCCCATAGGTGAATTGATGATAACTGGCTGAAGATCGCTCCAAGTTACGCACGGGATTATTGATACCCCGTATTACAGGTGATCTTGCCTTAAATTCCGAGGGTAATAGTTCACGGGTCCTAACTTGTACACTAATCATAAGTCTTCCAGTTCAAACCTTGAAACTAACCCTTATTACTCTAACCCTACTCCCCTTAAATTTAGATAAAGACGAACTGTAGCATGGAGATTCATATTCCACTGCTCAATTTCTTTTTAAATAACACAAATTGGGAACAAAGGGAAATGCGAGCATCGTGCGTATATCCTTTGCAAAAATTTGTCAGGATTAAAAAACCTTAGACACACGAGTACGAATGATCCAGTTCATAATTTGTCTATAGTATAAAAGTGGTTATTACATTAATGAACCACGGCATGCACTAAAAATCATGAAAAGATGATAAAAAATTCAAGTAACGTGGTGCCATTTTTCCATGAATAAGACTCATATCCGTTTCAACAACCTCGTCAGGCAATATTTCTAATCAACTACTTTAAGTTAGTGATCCAGTATTTTTTGAAACTGATAGAAGGTCAATAAACTTGTCATGACACAACATCATTTGCATAACCTTCAAGTCAGACTTAGATATGTCAGCCTTCTGCCGTTTGCCTGTCTTTCAGCATACAAGAGGCTCCTTCATTTGTTCTAAAGGGCTTTGGAATTCATGGTAGATAGTCATTTGAAAATATATCTTTTCCTCTAAGAAGGGACAAGCTTTAGGGGATAAAGTGAAGAAATGGCATCTGAGAAAACCAAAATAATTTGCCAACTTTTTCACAAATGTAGTGAGCAAATTGGCACAGTAATGCCTAGTACAGTATATTTTTCATGCCTTTGAACTGAATAAAAACTGACAACTGTTACCAGGTAGCTCTTTACATTTACTGAAGCTTGTGATGCAGAATCCCCTACTTATATGCTGATTGGTCCTTTGTTTAAGCATAATCACGGCTACTTCAGAACAAGAAAAAACGGCAGCAATGGCCGCAAATTTTGCTATTTAAATAAACAACAAGGGCATGGTAAATGCTCCGGTGGAACACGGGAATACGGACCTTGCGTTAAAATCCAGGGTATCTTTTGCAGACCCCGAATTGTAATTTCTTTTTGCTCCAACTTTAAAAACTCGGCGACACCGGTGGAAGTCTAGCCCATGACAATGAGGGCAAAGCTTGAATACGGCCAAGGCTCTAGCTACCTGAATGACAAGGTTTTACTGGGAGCTGTTAGTCTAGTCACATTTGAGTCAAGTTACCCATCCATTCTATTGCAACGTATGGCATCCACCAAATCTGATCCAGTAAGCTGACTACCCAGGCAGGATTCCCGTCTAGAATCCACCAGATGGCTACCAGGCGCAATTAATTAATCGGTGTTTTGGCAGACTTTGAATAGTTCATTTTGACACAAGTGTAAAAAGCTCGGTGACAACGGCGCGATTCAAATACGTGGCAGCAAGGGCAAGGCTTGAATACGGCCTACACTCTGACTAACTGCGATACGAGGTCCCATCCGGAGTCGTGGGTTTAATCACATTTTGGTCAGGTTGCCCTCACAGCCGGGACCACCCTAAGCTCTACCCTCAAATTTAGCGCAAGGTCACCTGTAATACAGGAAGTCAATAGTCATGAATCCTCGCAATGTTCTGTGGAATCTCGCGAAGTTATTATTTTGCTCACAACTCAGAGGGAGAAAACCGACGGTGTAAGTTTTCAAACTCACTGTGGACGCTGTTTGAGCCAAAACAACTCCGCATAATTTTCGAAGGTGTCAAGGTACTGCACCAGTCAGCCTCCCGCCCTTAAGTTTTTTGTGTCATCCACGTTGTCAGACTTCTATCGACCATTCGAGTGGCGTAACTACAGTAGCATAGGTGGGAAGAAATATGAAAACCAACTTATGTAGATCGTTTTCTGTTTCACTCTTTCATTTAGAAGCAAATGGGCTAATCGAAATTGAATGCTGCCTTTGCTAAACCAGGTTCCTGCTTAGTTTAGTGTAGAAATAGTCGTGGAGCATCGTGTCAGCGTCGTTTAGCCGCAACTAACGCAGGAGGGAATTGCAGGTGTTGCTCCTATCCTTCATCAATCCACCCTGTCTTTTCTAATGTGTTAGTAGTCAAAATAATATTTTTTACAACAACTAAGATGCTAGCCAGTTTTGGTTTTCAACGTCTAGGTAGCGTAACAGTGCCGAACTTTTCGAGTAAAAGGTCACCTTAAAGCGCTGATATTTATATTTTAACTATTTAAGCTACCTAGACGACGGCCGACCTGTCAAAAACTGATGCTCGGCGGCAGTAGAGCGGGCAATAAGTTGTCCATACAGTCACTCGTTGGGCAAAGTGCCCGACCAAGGATCATATAGTAAGCGCCCACTACCAGCGGAGGTAGACTTGGCAGGGGATAATGCAACCTTCCAGCCACACGGCGCCAGCCATGCAGATGCCAACTCACAGAAAGTCCTGTATACTGGCCTTAGTAACGGTTCGCTCATGACGGATGTTGAACAGATTTCCGTAGGCTTGATAGGTTATGACGATACCTGTTCGAATATCTCAATAGGCGTCTACTGGGCATTACGGGGAACATGAGACTGAGCAGGGTTGGAGGGGAGGGATTAACCCTGTTTCCCACCGCTTGTTGCCATGGTAGCCCCAAATGTGCATCAGGTGTCAGTCATGCATTTACCATGCTGTCATTTAAAATGCCTATCTATCAACGTAAAACGTCAGGGCGTCCACATTTCAGGATAAGGCTCTGGAGACCGTCTTAGTTTACAGTGTAGAAGGTCATAGCGAGATCCACAATGGTAATGTTCAGACTGATCTTCATTTTGTCTATTTTTCTACCAGTTCCCAGGCTACTCTGATGATATCGATAAATCCACGGTTCTCTCAGAATCTACACTGACTCTGCAGAAGAAGTCCTTGTTCTAGACGTTGATTCAGGCAAGTGACTGGATCCGGGGAAAGAGTTCACGGTGATATTGACAGGGAGAACGACCCAGTGACTATCGTAGGCATGCCGATTGGTATAGAAAAATAGTTATTGCATGTTTAAGATACGAAGAGTCCTACTCGTTAGCACATCCCCGGAACAATGTATCAAGCTTGTCTATGGCTTAAGGATCACCGTGTTTAGAAATTTCGGCCGGAATTGAGTTGGCCCCCGTCACTCTTCTACTGAGCATCTGTTGCCATACACTGTTTCCCGCAGAAACTTGGGGAGCTAAGCATGAGAATAAGTCATATTGACCCAACTGGGCCTCGAAGCTCAAGTGGTTAGAGCATTGGCTGTACTAAAGCTTGCCCCTTTCTACGTCGGTTCGAATCCCACCGAGGCGCCGAGTTTTTCACAGTTGGGCCAATCTGAATTATTCAAAATCTGCCGAAACATCTTCGAGGATAAGTCTTTATTCTGAGAAGTCCATGGATGCCCTCCTGGCGGATTGGAGATACTCGATTGATAAAATACCTAAAGTGCTCAACACAGCGATTCAAAATCTGCAATTTTACGGGCCACATAATTATTCCAGCCGAACTAAGACGCAAAGCTTATTTTTGGAGTAGGGGCCCGCAAAATTTCTCGATGGAATTTCGCTTGTGTTAGTAGTCACCTAGTTGTTTCGCATCCCGCAAGCTTCTTTACAATTGGAGGTTACCTCGGAAGACTGGGGCTTTGTTTTGATAGGTGTCTTTTGCGAGATAAATCCCGTGAAATTGGTTTTCCGCGGAGATCAGCATGCTGGTCAGTTTCATTTTCAGCTCTCCCTATATGGCGCACTTTGTTTGATGCGTGGCCCGCCAATGGCGCCCGTGTGGCTGCATCCCATCCGCATGTCACAGCGACCTGAATCGCCCCCGTCGGCCGCGGAGATGACTGACGGCCCTGACCGTCTCGTGCCGTGTCTGCCTCTCGTTAAGAAGGTTCGTAAAGTCAGATAGGGAGGAGGCAAATTGTTGTAGCGGTTGACAGAGCAGTCGGTGGACATCCAGGCTTCTTGCACCTGCCCTGACGTATGATCATCGCCCCAACCCACAATTTCAACAGCCTCAAAGTTGGAGGTGTGTCGCATTTGCACGGCATGGGTTACTACCTCAGACTTTGGGTCCAACCTTCGCACGGCCAACTTATGCTCGTGCATTTGCGTTTGTAGCCGTCTGCCGGTTTCCCAAAAGTGTTGCAATCCCTGCAGCTGCGCTGAAGTCGGTAGACTACAGCCGACATCTGCTTAGGGACCCGGACTTTAGGACGCATCACTTACCGGCGGATCGTTGTTGAGCCGGGCCTGTGGGCAACGCCTATTCAGAGCGGTGCGAGGGATCTGCTGAGAACCCGCAGATGGATAGACGAAACAACAACTTGAAATGTCAGACATCCAATACACCTCTCCCGGTGAACTCATCCTTTTCTTTTGATTTACCACCTGGGAATCGCATTTTCACTACAATATCGCGTTCCATAGTGTTAATTCTCTTCTTCGGCATTTGCGGTTAATTTCATAGATAGCCAGGAGAAAAGGAATTTGCTGGAAGATGTTTATTAGAGACCAAGTAGTCACTTCGCCTATCCATCTTTGTGATCGGAAGGCTTAGTGACCTGCTACTTTGAAATTACAAGGCGATGGCTGGTCCACCACCGCACAATACTTCTTTCCATCTTTGCCACGAGCATGTCGCGGCGATCGCTCCTGTTGATGGACAGGCAGCCCGGAACTTGTCGCTGATTGGGTCAAGGATGACTCCTTGTTATCCCCTTGAGACTGAGAAGCCGAAAGATGGTGTTAGCCAGGAGGTGGTCATGCTTTTCGCGGTTTCTCATTAGAAGGAAACCGCTGCAGTTCCAGTGGTCCGTTCGGGGACGGTCGAGTTCTCCCTATCAGATAGCGTGGTCAGTGTCTACCCTGGAGCTGCAGTCACCGAGGACAATAAACTTGTCTGCCTACGACACAGGCGCTGGAATCACATTCAAACCTCCGTATAACTTTCCTCTGTGTCTTCGTTGTTTGCTGTTGCTGCGACGGTGGCGCCGGATTGCACCTGGCGGTTCGGTGAGACCATGAAGGGAGATCAGGCAAACTCCCTTGACTGAGATAGTTCAACAGACTTTGGACAGCCGTTCGTCTGGCCGTTGGACGTTATTTATGCATCTGCAATGCTTACTGAATTCGGTGGATTAGCTGTTTGCAAGTACGTTTGTTTGGATGAGAGTGACTGCTTCGAACTTGAGTATTTATGTCTTACGTGTGGCTGACTAACTCTGCCTAATACAACGTGATCATTTTCAAAATAGACTTTTGATGTCACAGCAGCTTTTCCGTTCTTGATGCGAATCGCGACTTGCTTGCTGTCATCTCAGCTAAGTCCGGGCTTTAGCATGGATGCCTCGACCGCCTTCTCAAGTTCGACGACTAATAATTTACCGCCCCCCAACTCTCCACCTGGGAAAGGGATATTTTTCTCCTCATTCGGCCTATGCATTGTCCCCTGACCGTCTTTCTCCCGATGAGCTCACTGATCAAGTGCTTGGACTACGCACAGTCACAGCGGTCAGGGTGGTCGACATCATCGCTTAATCTACGGGTCGTGTATCGATTAATGAGCTGTTTGATGGAGTCAGTTTGAGCCTGCCTCCGGAATGACAATAAATCGATAAACGCGAACTGAGGCGCAGGGATACCGCTGTCACTGCTTCGATGAGCAGCAGAAGGCCAGCGGTGTGCCCGCTGTCTAGCTCGTACAAATTCTCAGACACATCGACTCGGTTGACAGGTCAGAACTGAAGTGCGTTGCATGTCGTTTCAGCAAGGCCACGTAACTGCTGCTTAGTCGGCTTCAAAAGGCTGTCTCCCTTAAAGGGCAGTAATACTGTAATGTATTTTTTAAAAGCTGACTGCAGAGTTAAGTTTTTCTGCAAAGCACTACAGTGCATCTGATCGCAACAGGATGGATAATTACGTTTAAAGGGGAACATTCTGGGACAGACAGGTTCAATGAGGACTGTTTCACTGAAAGTAAAGCGCTCCTGCTCTGCCAACGAAAAAAAGATTTTGCCTGTGTTGCATTTAAATGTACTCAAGAAATGCAACTCCTGGCCCTTTATGTATTCCGGTGGAGGACAGACAGGTAGACTACACTACCTTACATTCTATGCGTATCGACGTCCAGGAAAGACAGGCGGTTGTCCGTTTTCATCTCCGTACTGACTTTAAGCTAAGAACTGGAGTTACTCATAGTAACGTAGAGCACACTTGGACCTATCCTCTAACGGAAAATTTCGATGTTCGTGGGTCGTTGACGCTGTATACATCACAAAACGCCCGTCTCATGTGATCCGGGCCGGGTGTGGGGACATGCCTAGGGGCGACTCTGGCCTCGTCAGACGTCGCTTTTGTTATTGTTGTTGGTCCAAATCCTGATCAACTGCTTGTTTTGGACCGGAGTGTATTGTGGTACGCCGAGTCAGCCACCTGCGCTCTCTCCCGCCTCCGATCCTCTTGACTATGTCCTGACAGGGGATTCGGATGAGGGGGGGGACGAGAAAGAGGGCGCTAGATGCAACGCAAGTCTCCTATCAAAATAAAAGAAATCACGCACACGTCGTCGTGCCTGTTCTCACCCTGCTGTGGGGCACACGGTGGACATCGTCGGTCACGACGGCTGAACTCTTATATAGAGGAAGTGGGTTAACGCATGAAATGTCAACAGAAATTCCGAAATGCGTTTCCGTTTCGAAAAGACTAATTAAGTGAGGTTGTAAAACCAATCATCGTACGGCATAATTCTATAATAATTCAGTTACCCCAGGACGCTGGCTTTCGAACAAACGTCTTTTTTGCTGAATCCAAAAATCATACTCCGTAAAAAGTGACAACTTAAGTAGCGGGCACTTTATTCATTGATTTTCGATGCTCTTAAATATTCAATTATAGTTCATGGAAAACATGCATAAATGCATTCATTCATTTGCTCATTCAGTAGAAGATTACGTCTTCTTTCAGTTTAACAGTCCAAGGAAGGGTTCAGTTCGGTTTTAATAAACTTTTTCAATACCCGAATAGTTTTGAACCAAACTTGCCGTTACACATTCATTCAGGGTTCCTAAACTGCAAGCCGTATATTTTCCGCGTACGGGAAACCGCACTTTTCTCCACAGTATTAAGGGGGACCATAGAGGGTTCATAAAATTAAGCAGTTAATCTGAGCCACATTGTTAAATTTACAAGTCACATTGGTAAATGCAGAAATATGACGTTTTATTAAGGGTCACTTCACGGTATTAAAAAATCTCACAATTAGAAACTTTGTTAAAACCGCATTGTACCCTTCCTTGGACCGTAAAACTGAAAGAAGACGTAATCTTCTACTGAATGAGCAAAAGAATGAAAGCTTTTATGCATGTTTTCCATGAAATATAATTGAATATTTAACAGCATCGAAAATCAATGAATAAAGTGCCCGATACTTAAATAGTCATTTTTTACAGAGTATGATTTTTGAATTCAGCAAAAAAGAAGTTTGTTCAAAAGCCAGCATCCTGGGGTAACTCAATTATTATAGAATTATGCCGTACGATGATTGGCTTTACAACCTTACTTAATTAGTCTTTTCGAAACGGAAACGCATTTCGGAATTTATGTTGACATTTCATGAGTTGGCCCACTTGCTTTGTGTATGTATGCATGTATTTATGTATGTATAAACGAAACATGGTGTGGAGGTGTGAAGAGAATTGCGTTCTTTTACGTTGCGTCTCCTAAGAGGCTTTTGCGGATCACTAGCATTAAACGGTCTGTGTCACTGCAATAAGGATTAGATCTTTGAGCTTCGCATCTCTTTAGTAAGTGCGAGTTCTTCATCGACATATTCTCCGTATAGTGCTATCACCTTCAGGACTTATGACACTTTTCCTTCTTGGTAAGTTATGCAAATGTCGACATGAAGGGGACCCAGTAGAATTCCTATCGGCGTTTCAACAATTATGCCTTGGAGGGTTTCGAATGACAGAGTAGTGCCAAGTGCATGAACACATAAACCGCCTGTCGTTTTGTCGAGTGGTGTATTCCTAAATGCTGGTTACAAGTCTAAAAAGAAATCACGTATTTCCTGCCACCAGTGCCGTCTCTAATTTCATCGAGAAAATGATGAACGGCCTTTAGTCGGCAGGTAGCAAATTTAATTTGATTTTGATTTTAGTTAATTGCTCCAAACTAAATATAGGCAGAAATGGTTACGGACAAACCGTTAGCAACTAATACACGCCAGCATTAGGCATACTTACACATTTAAATAATGGTGTGGTTCTGTATAAAACCACTTCTGGTCGAGCAGTCTTCATACCACTTCGCAGAAAATATTTTTTATGCTTTGGTTTTGTCTTAACGCAGCGTTTCTCGGAGAACTTTGCCAGAACCACTCAAAATGGTGCACGTTTCCACTGGAGAGCTTATGCCGTAACTCACACGTCTTTATGAAACGTAGAAAGTTCAATTTTTCTTTCCAGTAATTCCCGAAATTTACTTAAATGTACCTATTTTTATGTAAATATACTTATGTATACTTATGTATATGTATATATATGTATATGGTAGTTGATTGTTTTCGACTCGAATGTTCATTGACATTTCGGTTCTGACCCTAAAAAGTCATGTCCCGGAGATTTAACTCCAAGTCCTGCACTGAGTAATTTCTGAAATTATTCACTTGATTATTCTCTTGAGTTCATATATCAGAAACCGCTAGAGAACGCTGGGGGTCCCAATGAAGAGTCGAACCTCTCACAGCTGTGTCACTCAGCGGCAGAATATCGGCGAAACACGTGTCTGGGCTTTTAGCAAGTATCTATGTCGGGAGTACGGTATAATACCTTTAATATATGTATATATACATATGTATATGCATGTATACTTATGTAAATATACTTATTTAACTGTACGTAAACATATTTAACTGATGCCTTTCAAAAGATGCTGCGAAATTAACAGGAAATAAAAAAACATCATCGTCAAATAGAGTTGATTCTCATAGGAATAAATGAATCACATTGTATAAATGCAGAAGAAAATTACGTCACTCACGTTACGGAGTCTCAACTCGAAATTATCCGCGTCCATGCGAGACACAGTCTTTACTGTTCAATCAGGCAATTCCAAACAGGCAGTTCGACATTTGTCGTCTTCCTTTAGTGACCATGTAGTTAACGATTCATCGAGACCATGTGATTTGATAGGCGACACACTGAGGGCGGAACCTGAAATCGAGGCAAGCAATCCTCACTCGAGTTTACAGCAGAATATATATATCAGTGTCATTTTTCCCATTTCAGATCAACGCCAAAGAAACATGAGTGGAAAGGCTTTTGTCAGTGAATACGCCAGTTTGACGTGGGACAGTCAATTGGGATCCGATTAGGGGTTGTTACGTTCTGGTTGGCGATGGCGAAGAAGCCCTAAGCAGTCAAAACAGAGCAGTCATCACTGTTGAAATCCTTTTCTTTTTGCCTGCCTTGGGGAGCAGGATAATTGATAAGATTTTGATTGATTCCGATAGGTTGTGTTTTTCCAAATGCTGGTCTTCAGCTGCTTTCGATCTAACATTGAAAGAGTGCACTCCGACTCACGTGGAATGTTTTATTAACTGACGTGATACCAGGAATATATTCGATGCATTACTCCTGGACATTCAACTTGACAGTATTTGAAGGTGGCACATGGTGATAAGCAATCCGTAGGCAAGAATGGTTAACGGTAAATGACCCGGAAGCTACGATGGCCATTTATACGTCGTTTTTCGAGTGCCAACCTTATACTGAGAAAGTGAAGAAGCGCCAGATCCATCCATTTGGCCCGTGAAAATCAGGTCCTAAGTTATACTTTTAACCTGCCAGTCTGCGTCCTACTGACTAATGACAGAACTGAACATTTCGTACTCCTTCTTTCCGTCGCCTGTACTGTATAAACGACGTTTTTGTAGTCCTCCCTCCCCTACTGCCCCAGGACACTCGGCAATCGCATTGCCTGCTCGATCATATGCGTCGCTATGGAAGTTTTAGGTGAAAAACCGCAGTCAGGACCTCATGATAATACCTCTCCTCGCCCGCAAACACACCTCTTCCTCGAATACGTGTTGACCTACTCCGCAATATGCACATATACAGCACCCACGTAGGGCCATACCTCTCTCCCGCAACAACTATGCCGTCCCATTTGCGGACGAAACATCGCATGTCAGTACATGTACATCTCACATACATGCGGAGCATTGCCTCGGATGTAGAGAGGTGGAGGTTGGGGGTTCCAGACTGGCGATGAACTCCTGCAAGCTAAGGACCAGATTGTATGTGACACACGTAGACGGTCCGTTTGACTATGTCAACCACTGCGTCCGTTTTCATCAACAGTTGTTAATGGGTCCAGACAGTCAGCTGGAGCGTAGGAGACGGAAGAGCACTAAATCAAGCTCGTCTGACTCAACCATGAAGAGCCAAGAATCGTTTCTTGGAAGGCTGATAGCAGACGGACCAACTCGATCCTCAGGAAATTGCTTTGGACTGACTGGGGGGCTAAGAGTCGGGCTGAATCGCTCCTTCCTAATGTGGGCTTTATGAGGCTCACTGGCGTGAGATCTGAGTCGCCCTTGCGGAAGCCTGACGCCTGCGATGGACACCAGGTCGCGTGTGACGAGCGTAGGCGGGTGTTTAGTTCTGTCAGACTCCGCGGTCGAGCCCGTCGCCGCTCATCTTGACGTCGTCTTGTCATTGGGTGAGGCAAAAGTGAGTGCGGTAGATGCTGGGGCAAGTCTATCTCATAATAAATTGATTCACGCGCAAGTTGCCGGTGCTGTACGCACTCTGTGAGACGCTCGGACGACGTCGAAACTTGCGAGGATTGAACAATGAAGCCTTGGAAACTTTTGTACCGGTATGCTGCTTTATGAACTGAATCACAT
Source organism: Spirometra erinaceieuropaei (assembly GCA_902702965.1). Classification (NCBI taxonomy): domain Eukaryota; kingdom Metazoa; phylum Platyhelminthes; class Cestoda; order Diphyllobothriidea; family Diphyllobothriidae; genus Spirometra; species Spirometra erinaceieuropaei. The sequence goes on along the minus strand of CACRXP010001433.1, from coordinate 51,118 downwards.
AGGAATAACTTGCATATAAGTCAGCATGTATTCTAATATAATAACTTTGAGCCGTCAACAACCTTTGGGTCGACCGCAGTTCACGTCGCCTCCTGCGCCGAATAACTTTGAACCAGAGTGCTAAAGATGCTACGTCCTTCGGTACTCGAATAGGACGAAAGTCACACGCGGAAGCAAAAGTTGTAATTTTAGAGACGACGGTGACAATAGAATGCATTACTTGAGGCCCATCCTCCTGATTAAGCCCCCTCACACATACCCCGCCGTCACAGAGCTGTGAATTTAATTTTTGTTTTCACAGCTGGGTCAATATGAATTTTTGTTATCTCTAAAATGCTCAAACTCTGTGCGGCAAATTAATTTTTCAGATTTTAAATAGAGGAGTAGAAATCTACTTTTATCCTATTTGAGACTCCTTTTGATTTATTTTTTAAGATATTCAAATGAGAGAAAATTGTTAAATCGTCTCGTTTATAACCCCATCATTCACTTATTTTAAAGTCAATGTACTCCGATCTTAATGCCAAAAACAACGTTTAGTATAAGGCTGCGTCTGTCCTTATTTCCTTGACTCGTTGACGTTGCGACATTCAGATGCGATACTTTTCAGTACTCGCTATGACATACCTAAATATGAGCTTTGCAATAAATAGAACCGTCCGTTATTCATTTCGCAGTGAACCGATACCTGTTATTGCTACAACAACAGTTCACAAGTCCTATGGAGTCAGTAAGTTTTGCATATTCATTTATCTTGAACTTGTTTAAAATGCTTTCAGAAAGACAGTTTTCAGGTTTGGAATAGAAATGCTGACATTTCTTATTCCAGTTGAGATTGTGATTGGTCGGATTCTGAAGACCGTCAGTTGGGAGGCAAACTACCTAGAAACAAAAGCTATGAAACCCTCATCGCTTGTTTATCATGCAATTGTAGTTCGCTATTTATGTCAGCATTTTCAACTTTAGGATAAAGCGTGACACCTGTTTTAATATTTTTGAAGATTTAGAAGACCAATGACAAGCATATGTGTTTTCGATAAAATCTCATGGTGCCACTACATTTATATGGGAATGGGATACAAGAAAAGCATGCGAGAAATGAGGAAAATCGACTCTAGTTCGTCTTTTCATACAAATGGGGTGTGGGAACAGGAGGAGGGAAGACATAAGAGAGTGTGTTAGGAGACAGTGAGGATCAGGGGTATGGAGAGAGGGCGCGGAGGAGTTCATGCGGTTAACCGACTTTTAGGGACGGTGGGCGCGGAACTTGTATCAGGTTCTCCTGCGCTCACAAGATCGACTTTCGTTTCACGATGACGATTGCCCTGGCTTTTGCTAGCAGACACTGACTCAGGAGCTTGGGGTAGTTCGACGTGAATATTACGCAAAAGATGTCACTGGCGTCCACACAATGATTGGAATCAACGATTCGGGCGATAATGGCGTCTTCTATGCTTGTAATTTCGCCTTTTCCCAACTATTCCAGCAGATGTTCACGGGCTTTTTGAATAGGCGACAACTCGTGCGAATTATGAAACCTGCCCCCCCACAGGAGCAAGCAAAGGGGTAAATAGACATGAAGCCAATGTGAGCTGACAAAATCTCCCTAACTTCCCCGTCTAAAAACGGTCTTGGTCGGGAATGATACACGAACTCTTGTTGTTGGAGAAGTTCGCAGAACAACCTGGTCGAGGCGTGTCCTCAGGAGTTTATTCGTTCGTTCTTTTGAAAAGAGAGACTGAGGGACAGAGTTTTACTTTTTCTCTTTTTATGGGAAAGTTGGAGAAGTTTCAACTAAGCGACCAGATTCATAGGCCGAGACGTTACAGTCGCTACGTTGGGGAGATCTTCGCAACCGCCACTACAAAAACCAACACAGATGTTGTAAATCAGGCACATCCGTCGTTCACGTTTTTGCTGAAGGTGCAAACGGCAGGTTCGCTCTCCTTCTTAGACATCCTTCTTGGCAGAAGATCTGTCAGTAGCATTAAAAGCACCGTATATCGAAAGAAATCTTGGTCTGAACAATATATCGAATTCCGTACTTTCGAACCGCTCAAAAAGAAAGACAACCTATTCCGTTCTCTGGCCCAAAAAGGTAGAAAAATCTGTTCGGAAGATAGTTTAGAAGTATCCGGTACCTGCTTTGCCAGAACAAGTATCCTAACACGTTTATTGCAAAGGATATTACGGTGGGAGTCGTAAAACCCACCACAATGACAGCAGAATAGAAAACCTTGTTCCTCGAAGCTCCTGTTCAAGGGAACGCAGAGAGTGAACTGAGATGACGTCCTGACCAGGCTATTTCATAGGCCTTCCCAGCGACAAGAGTTAAGGTAGTTTTCCTGACTAATCCTGTTTTCCGAGGAGTAGGTAGGGATGTAAGCTCCTCGACCACCAGGGTCAAAAGTGACTTAACTGCACTCATCCTTCAGCGCCCTCCCCCGTCACCCTAGCTCTCATTGACTCCTAACGCACTGTTTTTATTCCTCCTCCTCCTCCTCCTCCTCCTCCTCCTCCTCCTCCTCCTCCTCCTTCTTCTTCTTCTTCTTCGACTGGTCTTGTAAATCCTCCCATCGGAATGGTTGAAGATATCTGCAATTATCTGGTATTATTTTTATGATCCTCTGCCGTATCTTTCAATAGTCTCTTTGAACTGTCTAATCTCAAATTTTATGATTTACTAAGCTACCCATCTTCAACTGCTTTGTATTTGGTTTTTCTTCATACGGGTACGGACTAGGCTAGCTCACCTTTACTAATGTTTCGACCAAGCGGAATGTTGTTCGATTTTTCTCTCAAATGTACCCACAGGGCTGAAAGTGTATTCCATAAGTTGGCGATCCTTAATGTGCGTCTTCAAATTTCTAACGAATGTGTGACGGAAAAATCATCAGAGTATGCAAACTACATCACGACGAACAGGCGAGCATTGGGTATGTTCCAAAAATACCCGAAATCGCAAAGACAGGGTGCTTCCTATTTAAAGGATTCGTTACGTAACTTTTAATAAACTAGGTATATTGTCATAAAAAGTTCGAAATTTCTTTAAAGACCAAAGAATTAATTGGGGAAATTCGAGCTAGATATATTAAACTGCAGTGCAAGGAATAAATGCGGAAATATTGATAACCTCCAAAATAGCTAAAAATGTGTCTAGATAGCCCTGGTGTACCATCTCTGACTATTTGTAAAAATACTGTAATATCAGAACAGTATTTACGCAATGATGCAAAGCCTAAAACTCAACAGCGACCAATTACTCCCAAAACGATCGCGAATTCGGGGACATGACTAAATCTTCGTTTACCTTCCTATATATAAAAAAACGGTTTCAGTTCACTTAATACGTGTGACTTTTTGGATTCGGATACCTTGATATATGAAGGCTTTTGTACATTTTCGATTTGTTTCACTACACTTTCTTGTACACCTGACTTTCCTGTACATTTGTTTGACTAAACGGAAATACACATTAACAACTCTGCGGCGGTCATCGTGTGTTCTGGTTTCGAGTGTGCTTGATGTCGTTATTTCTTGGCCTTCGCTTGTAACCTCTCAACATTCTTAGCAATTTGTATGAGCTGACGGAGACCCCCTCCTCAAAAGCCTACTTCACCATATCATCGGGGAACCGACTGCCTCTATTCAATCGGTTCCTCATCGGAATACTATCTCGCTACTTGAGAGGATTCTACTTTGCGTGAGTCTGGAACATTCCTTTTCTGATTCTTCGAATCTGTACATCCTTTCTTTTTGTTGGTAAACACAATTCCCCCATTTAGAGTTAGTTTTTTCTGCATATATTACTGTTTGTAGTTTCTAAATCCACGTTTCCACTACAAATACTACCTCAGAATGTTTCGACGTCATAGTAGACGGGGAAATTTTCCTTTCCTGGCGTACTTTTCATATATGAAAAAAATCTCGACAAAGCTACCTCTACACTCTTCGGCGCATAAAATCCCAGAATGATTATCAAGTGTCCACGACTTTGCCATTTAGGGAAATTAATTAGTATTCTTCAGCTGATAGTTGAATCGGAAAACTAGTTGCTAAGATTAGCCCCGACACTATTCAAAATATAACTTGCAGACTAAAAGGATAAGCGTCAGCGAAAGAATTAAATCAGTGCTGCCGGAATATTAGAACTGTGTTGCATCATTGACGAACAGCTACGGGTTTGGACCACTAGCAAACACGGTGTTTGGTCTTCGGATTCCCTCATTGGCTTCACCGTTTAACCAATTATACTGCCGGGTATCGCCGGGTTATAATCGGGGCAAAAGGGAGGCGGATCAAACGTAAAGCGAAACCCCTACAGTTACATTTTGTCTTGCTATGGACTTATTTAATGAATATGAGACGAAGAAAGGTTTTGGCAATTCTGTTTAGCGTTGCCCTGTATATATTTATCTACATCGTTTTGAAAGGGTCCTCCACCTCACCTGAATTAACTGCAAATTATGTTCGGTGTCAATCCCTCCTGAATTCTGCCCCAAACTTGCACAACGAAAATAGAACTTTTGTCAGAAAATATCCACTTGATTACTTCCTAACCTTTAATGATAATGGAGGAGAAAGCTGCACTGCATTTAAGAGGCAGATGGACTTTCAGTCAGCGTCAATTTCGGATATAGAGAAGGAATTTACGATCGGCTTTGCGATCGCGGTCTTTAAGGATATAAACCAGGTCGCCCGTCTCCTGAGAATAATTTATCGACCACAAAATTTCTACGTCTTCCATGTGGACCGTAAATCCAGCGACGAGTTCTATCAGGCCGTCGTGGAGGTGCAGAAGTGTTTTGGTGAAAATGTTCACGTCGTGCCACGAGAAGAGAGTGTGAACGTGCGTTGGTTCACCTTTACCGTCCTTGAGTTGGAATTAATTTCAGCGAGAAAATTGCTGCAAATGGGACAATGGAAGTATTTCATCAACCTGACGGGTCAAGAATTGCCGCTGAGAACTAATTTGGAGCTGGTATCGGCTCTGAGGGCCCTAAATGGTTCGAATTTGGTCGAGGGAACTGTCAGGTATCGCAACCAAAGGCGAGTACCAAAGGTCGAATTGTCTTTTCCGGTAGGTCAAGGGCACTTTTATGATTCCGCCTGTGTAACTTCTTTTACAGTTGACGCGCTGTGTTTTTGTGTCTTTAAATAGTTACATGTCTAATACTTCCTCTACAAAATGTGAACAACCGTACAGCCCTTAGAGTAATATCTCTGCATGGTGCACCTTTCAGATAAGTATATTCTCTTCAATAATCAAACTTGAAGAAAAGTTCATTGCCTGCCTGAATGTGTCTGGAGATGCCTTTTACGGTAAAGGGGCGTGAAATCGTCCTTTCTGGGCTGCATGTTTGCCGCTGGTCCTCAACTTGCACATACTTTGCACAGTAGATGCTAACACACATTTCAATACACCTCCCCGAGAGATATTTCTCACGCGAGCCTCTGGCTCTACAAAGGTGACGCCTACAGTAAATGGAGAATTCCATCTGACCGGTACAATACGATCGATAGCGAGGTTAAGTGGTCTGACAGGGGGTTCTGCAACTAGATGTGAATTCCGAAAGACACGACCAAGCCCCGGATGCGTAGTGCGACCGCGAGAGCATATAACGCCCCCTGCTACTGGATGCAACCTGTTAGAGACGAGAGACTAGAAATGTCTTAGGAACGAGGCTTGCATGCTCCAAAATTCCGCTCTCGCGAGTTTTTTGATCGTAGCTTATATCCTACAGCAATGGGCACATAAAGGCCAGTTAAACGTAGTCAGCAGCCATTTCAAGATAATGTCCATTTCTAAACCGTTGAAAATTAGAAAAAGGAAAGCAAGATTTCGGCATTTCTCCTGGTATTAGGACAGCCTTTTTCAGAAACAATGTCTAAATTGCTCCCACAAAACAGCATTCTCACATCTCTCACAGCGCTCCAGATCATAGCTGACGAACTAAAAACACCTGAACGAAATGGCAGAACATTTAGCTTATAGGTTAGCTGAACCGGACTTAACATCTGGGCTTTTTGGCTTGGGTTTAAGGAATTCATGGCTAAAACTATGCTGCCGTGCATGACGTTGGAGTCTTTGAAGATGGGAGGGCCAAATAACAACTCGAAACGTCAGACCTCCCATAAAATTCTTCCGATGAACGCAATTTCTTCGTCTTACTACGGCGAAATTAGAAGCGGGGATACTTGTTTCGTCACCTCTGTCAGTATAACATATCGAAAATGTTCTCGTCCATGAAGAAAACTATTTGGAGGACAAAAGTATTTAAATTCAATCCACCAAATTATTTTGGACGTCTTATCAGGTCAGGGCCACCTAAATTACCCTGTTATACGTTAAAACAACATTTCACATGATCTATTTTCAGAAACCTTGTTTTCATAACCATAAGTACATTAGGTGCCATTGCTTTACGCACAGTTGGTATACAGCCAAACCAGTAACTACTCTCCATGGCCCTGAATAAACTCAAATGTACTTTCCAAGACGAATGCTCAATCGGTCGTCAGCCTGTTCGGTAAGGCCAAGAGATTTGATCAGCCAGTTCACTTCGTTATGAAACAATAAACAGATATATTGAGAAACTTTTGGCCCTCAGAGATAACATGACTCATTGGGGTGGTCGCTCCGTTTTTTTCATGCTAGTGTATAATTTAAGGAGTAAAAGACAGTGCGCCACTTGGCTGATACTGTCGCCGCTTAGAAAACGGGTCATATTACTTCGTTTCTCTTCATATTCCGTGTTACCTGCTGATCCCGTACTGACACATGCAGAGGCAGAGAGATTCAGATCTTGCCGCAACTCATTTTCGGTAATGCATCTTCAAAATGAAGAAGTAAAATATTTCAAAATGGCGTTTACTGACGGAACCTGATTTCAGGATGGAATACAGGATTTTTGCTTGGAGTTTGCTGCTCCGACTTTGAGCCCTGGTAGACGGTCGCAGTGGGACATGCGAAGAGCAAAGCATCGTAGCACATTTGACCTTGGGCTAATTTAGGGGAGATTAATGCTGAGATTAAGTTGAAGGTTAAGACAAAGTTCGAGAGTGCGGTTAGAGTTGATGCTTAGGTTGCGGTTAGTAGTAGGGTTAAGACACGGGTATTGGTATCCTTCCTGAAAATTAGCACAAGAAAACTTACGTTACCGAGAGGAGTTCCTATTCCCATGTCACAATGGCAGCCGTGTAGCATCAGATGATCAGTAATGCAAAAGTATCGCCAATGATGTGAGCAAAGACTAATATATTGACCCATGTTTTTTGCCTAAAGTTAACTATGCCTCCATGCCAGCTTCGCAAGTGCTTGGGGGTGGATCTGGATTCAGGTTCGACGTTAAGTAAGGTACGATCTAAAATATTGAACAGCCCACTAGAATGGCTCTCGCTGGGTTGTTTCGATAGGGGCCGGCGCACAGAAGTTGCCTGCAGTCATATCATCATATACCACACACAGGAAAAAATACACAATGGTGAGAATGGAAGTCACTGGAACTAAATTTCTGGACTTTCCATCGTTAATGAGTCTTGCATGCCCCGAAAGGTAGCTTCTGCTGACACTGACATCCACGGGAAATTGTATGTTTTATCATTACTTCACAGGTACTTTCAAATGACTGTATGAACTGAGGGGAAGTGGATGAACTTGCCAAAGACTGACGGTCTGTCTTCACATCAAGAAAGAGAATACTTCTGGCAGCTATTAAGGCTTTGCGATGAGCCAAATCAGAGAGGAATTTTTGATGCTGGGAAAAATTATGGCCAAGAGAGCATACATTATTCGTGGCCGAAATGTTTATGATCAAAAAGGAGGCCTTACCACCTAATTTGGCCATAGTCAGAATTTTGCAAGTTGCCGCTGGAGTTGTCTGTCAAGTTTATTTGAAATCTAATGGAGCTCATAATCCAGTCAGGCGTTAAATCTGTTAGCACATGCACTGTCTGTTGCCAGAGGCAGGGGTAAGCTCTTAAGAGAGTTTGAAGATGTCATAAATACCAAAATGGTGGTGTTTCGAGGTCTCTTTTTAGTCCATTCCCGCAAGAAAGACCACGGTAAGTGACGTGTTGCATAAAACGCGAGGAGAAATTCTGAGATGCGTCTTTGATTAAGAAGTGGGTATTTCGGCATGGACCATCATTCAGATAATTCGCAAGAAATTTCAACCATTCTAGAAGGCTGGTCTTTAAAGGCGCTGTTTTTAGGTCGCTTGAAAAAATAAACACTCGGTGAAAATGACTAGTCAAACGCTGTGAATTTTTCCTCATAAATTCATAAAACATAAGCAGACTTTATACTCAAAAATAGGTTACTGTTTAATTGTAAAAGTTTATTTTAAATTCAGGAATAGATTTGAGGTTAATCTACTCTTGCAATTGTGTTTTGCGTTTATAATATAGTTATATCCATCTTTCATGATTAGAAAACAGTTAAAAACAAGGAAGTATATTTTTCCATAGGGTCTCCATAAAACATGTTACCAACGAGCGGAAAATAAAGGCGGAAGTCCATATCACCTAAATAGTCATTACTATCGAGTGCGCTTTGTACACGGTGAAAGGAGACGCGTCCAAAAGCCGGCATTCTCCTGTGACTGAAGTATCTTGGAGTTATGCTGCAAGCTAGTAAATATCACAGTTTTCCTAGTCGAAAAAACATTCCAGAAATTCGGTTGACTTTCCGTGCTCTAAGCCACTTACTACAGGTCTGCATTACTTCTTACGTCTAGGGAACGGAATGATCGGCGAGTGGTCGTCGACCAATCACTGCCGAGAGGGCATCGAGCCTGTAGCTCACCGATTAGAGCGCCGGCCCTACTAACGTCTAATAAGCAAAGAACACAGATTGAAACTTCTGGTTTCCCAAGTCACACCTGACTGCCGATAGCCTCGCTGGTCTTTGTCGGTAGCCCATCATCTGCGTAATGAGGGCATCTTAATCATCACGAAATGAAGTCAAATCGCAGTCTGATGAAGAGGCCGAAAAACACCAAAAGAAGGGTTTTATGCTCTTCAGAGGTTCCCTGGCTTGTGAGCGCGTTCCCCCACAAGCGCGATATCGACCTGAACAACTGTGCCATCATAACACCTGGTCAGCGGGAGATTGATAATTTAATGAGATTACAGCCAGATATTTGAACGCCACGGAAAGCACGTGAATTGTACTGTGACTTGCCTGCCTGGGAGGGGCAGATGACGTATGTGCACACTAGATATCCAAGGTTGTTAATTTCGACTAATGCGCCAACTGGAGACTTCACAGCAGCAGCAGACTCTGATTTCAGCAGAGGTTGAGGCACCACGAAAACGCTGATTTATTGCCTGAAATGCGGAGGCAGTTTTTGGCGCGCGATTAGAATCATAAGATGGCCCTGTGAAACATGCTGAAATCCTCGCTGACAGTTAACTACTTTAATACAGTGTTCTTACAGTTGATGAGAGGAGGCAGAAAGCGATATGCTTGATACGCGCCTTTCCTTCGAGCGTCGCTGAGGCCAATGAAGAGCTTTAGAACAAAGGACAAAGAGCTAAGTCAGGTATGAGCCCTGAATGACTTTCATTTCGGCCTACCCTCGTTGAACACGCTGTCCACAGCGGTCGTGTTTTTGGACTATTAACCTCCAGCTTGTAATGCAAAGCTGCTGATGATATTGCGGGGTATTGATGGTCCATGAAGTGCGTGCTGTCCACTTTTCCGATAGCCTATTTGCTTGATTGTGGTGACTAAGACTCACCGTTCGTATCTCGTTTCGTAGCCGTACTTGCAGTACACAAGCCCCAGCCTGACCCTTAACCCTAACCTCTAACCCCTAGCCCCTAACCCCAACCCCTAACCTTAATCCCCAACCCCAAATATTAAACCTAACCCCAACCCCTAACCCGTAACCACTTACCCTAAACACCTAACAGGCACGACTACGAAATGAGATCTTGCCGACTCATTACGTCTACCCTAGCCAGAATGCTGCTTTGCTTCCTTCTAGACTGGGGTTTATGCTGTAATTGTTCCCTCTTTATTCGATCGTCTTGCCAAACTCCACTGTCGGGGGCTCATTGAAGGTAAAGTCTGTTTCGTGCTTGCCTAGTGGCCAACAGGTGTCGCTCAAGTCTTCTTCAATATAAGTGAATACATGTACAAGTCAAAACTGCCTCCATAGACAGCTTAGGTCCTGGTCGATTAGTGTGGAACAACACTGTGAATAAAAATCGAAAATTGATAAAGACTAGTTCACTTGACACCCAAGATTCTAGTACAGGCCATAATCTCTGAAAGGCTGAAAGCAATTCAACATCGACTCGTTATATTCACAATTGTCCTGACGCAGTCGCAGAGTTGGAAAGACTGAGGGGGCCGGACCTCAGTAGTTAACGGATCTTTCACTTTATAAACGTAGTTTTCTTACACTCTTCTTCCCTGATTCGACTAACGAAACTAGGAATTAACGGTCAGTGGAAGAAAAAAAAGTCCGCCATAAACTCACTTTGATTTTGTGCATTGCGAGATCGTCGTCCTTACGTCACTGGTAGTTTTTGTACTACACAGAGCGTAAGTGATTTTTCGCGGTTCGTGCCGCTTAAGCAAATAGACGGAAGTCTACTTTCTTATTACCCAAAGAATGGCCAAATAGACATCAAATAACCTTTGTGACACGTTCATCTGGGAATCGTTGCGTCAGAAAATAAAAGTTTCAACTGGCAGGAGCTGATAATCATATTTTCCTCCGCTATATTTGGCTATATCTGCCTATGACAGTTACACCATATATGTTTGATCCCTATTTTCCAATGATTTTTCCTCAAAATAATTATTACTTTAAGACCTGCATTCTACTGTCGATGCTCAGGACGGCAGGGACATGATTCCAGCGTAACTTTCCCTTGATTATACATTCACTTGTGTTTCATTGTCGACAGGTTACGTGGGTTAAAGGTGGAGTACATGCAGCGCTGAAGAGGGAGTTTGTGGAATTCATGCTTTATGATTCAAAGGCCATTGAAATTAGAAAAGCCCTCGAAACGCACGCCTACTACAAATGTCCGGATGAACAGTTCTTTGCTACGCTCGTCTACAATCCCCAGCTCGGCGCGCCTGGAGCCTGCTTGCATGTTCATGAGCCGGATGACGATGGCGTGGACGTAAGCCGCCTTCACCATCTCATCCGCTACAAGAAGTGGTTCGGTAAGAACTGTCCCACGAAAACTCGACGTGGGATTTGTATCCTCGGATCAATGAGCCTTTCAAGTTTGGAGAAGGCGCAGGAACTTATTGCGAACAAATTTCACGAAGACTATTACCCCGAGGCTTACGATTGTCTAGAGCTCCATCTCTTGCAACGGACGTACAACCCACAACCATTCGATACAACACCCTATACCCGACTGTACTGCTCGCAGGAGCACTTGTGACTGGCAGCATGTCAGAGTCAGGTGCCATTCTGTTTATACTTTGCATTTTTAGAGGAAATGATATTTTTGCAAAGGCATTTGCTTTGAAGACACATTAGGTAAGATTTAAATGTGATGATTTGTTTTGAAAAAAAATATAATGGCAAATATTGAAATTGTCTTTTTACTTTGAAAAATATTTATGATTAAGGAAGTATACAGGCAGTTGAACAGCGAAGAATAGCCATAATACAATGGAATGCGTATGCCCGTGTCCGAATCCTGATCCTAACTGCGATTTTAACCCCAAGCGCCAACTCTATGCACCTTTAGAATTTGACGCAGGACCAACCGAACTGGGGAATGTCTTTTCGCATGTTTAGCCTATTTTTGCTTGCTGCTATTTGTGGGCCGCGAATATTCTTAACCTCATTGTCTACCATTCTCAGCACTTTAGCAGTTTCAGAAGCATGCGTAGAGTAAAAGTAAGAAAAGTTGTCGTATTTTGTCGCAAAACAAACAGACGTCTTCGCCTTAATCCATATTTTTATCAGATGACGGATTACCTAGTGAGTTGGCAGATTTGAATAATCTATCTGACCAAATTGTGAAAGATTCGACGGCCTCGGTGCGATTCGGGTACATGGCGCAAGGGAAAGGCTTGAGTTCAGCCAACGCTCTAACCATCTGATCTACGAGACCTTACTGGAAGCCGTGAGTAGTCATCTAGTGGACTCTAATTCGACTGATTAGAAAATCTTGTTTGAGCAATCAGTTTACTGCATCAGAATTGGTGGATTCAGTACGTTGCAGTAGTCAGGGCGGGCGACTAGACTCAATGCAATTAAACTCATGGCTCCCTGTGGGGCCTCGTAACCTAGGCGGTTTGAGCGTTGACTGTGCGTGGCTGCCGAGTTTTTCACAGGCGGGTCTAATGTAATTTCGAATTTCGTAAGGTCATTCTTTTCCATAAATCATTAAATGCAAGTACGATCGTGAGCATAGATTCTATGAACGAATACTAATTTCATTTAAAAAAAGCTGAAAATTGATGAATATGCCTACTCTACTATGTAGTTTTTTGATCGCGGATCTGATAAATGCACTGGAAGACTTTCGGCCAAAGTCGGCATAATTTCCGCGTTCGCGCTTATGCTGTTGTACGTTTTTTGATTTGACACGCGTATTATAGTCCACCTTAAAGTGCTCGAAGTAACTGTGGGCATGTCGCTAAACAGCCAAACGGTTAATTTGATCAAACCGTTCCGCCATGCAATAGTGCGTCTGAATGAAACATAGATACAAGTAGTACACGTTGAAAGTGAGAATATTTTAAGGTTAAGGTATCTTCGCTATGAGTAGAACAGTTGCTGTTTGATCTGCGATCAAAATGAAATGTTATATCGTCCGAATATGTCTTTAACGAGTTACTTAATATGTAAGGTCAAAGTGCCAATCAAAAAAGACATTTCAACTTAAAGTGCTCCCTAATGTTGCGGATTGAGAGTGACTATCACTAAACACCTAGGATTAACGTCGACTGCTGGTAGAAGTGCTCGAGCGCACGAGAGGGATTTGGCAGCGTATACAACAGTCAGCGTGGGCACTGTACCTGCCCTGATAATCAGGAGCAGAATAAATTCGCTCATTTTTGCAGTAAGCGATTCTCCTTGGCTGCCTCGAAATCACTCATATAAGCATTAGCCAGTTACATTTCTGTAGCTTCCTGAAACCAAAGATGTCCAATTTTCAGTACTCCCGAGTCTGCTCTTTCTCACAGACACATGCTCTAATCGGTTTTGACTGTCTCTAATTCTGGAAATACCTATTTGCTCAGTACGATGGCCTTCAAATAGTCCTTTATGTTATTAAGGCTGCTATTAATTAAGCTTAAGGGTTCGAACACAACACCAAAACGTCAGGTGAGAAGATGTCGAGTTTCTACCATCCCACATCATTTTGAATGATCAATCGATGATCCAAAATTCCGTCCCATTGTAATACCAAACGTATTGTACATGGACATGAATGAACACAAGTTCTGTCTTTAATGAAGTTTTTGGCGTGAATCAGCAGTGGCAAACACCTGGAAGACAGTGTGTTTGAGATAAGATTCATGCAGTTATTTCATGTCGGCCGAGATAAAACTACATCGTCAAGACAGACTGGACAACAAGCAGACGCTCTGATATTTTTTCCTTCACACCTGCATTCATCAATCACTTTTGCCGGCCTCTATAAAAAAGATGAAGTTAAATTTTTTAAATAAAGTCATAATAAATATAAGGCACTTCTTCCATCGTCATATGCAGCAGGCTCATCTAGTCATTCCTTTCGACTACATATGCGGTATAGTTTAATTCACGAGGTTCAATAGGCTCCTAAATTCGCTATTCATGACAGGCGGTCATAAGTCCGCCCTAAGTTCAACATATTGCAGATTCCCGAAGTGGAGGTATATGTGACACCGATTCTCGAAGAATTCCCACATCATGATCTTTTGACATTCCACCAAACACACACAGCAATCCCCAGACATGCCATTTGGAAAGGCACCCAATATTCCGCACCTCTCTTGATACATGTAGATTTGGTAAGAAATGGGGATAGAACCCCAGTGGTCGCCTTTCACTAATTTTTGTTCATGCAGAACTTTTTATAGCTATTTGATTCTTTAGTAATTCTCTAAACTCGTATTTACACTTGTTGGTTTAAGTTGGTGTGTATTAACTGCCACGTGGTACACTTCAACCGGTGTGAGTTTCGATACCACTAACTGACCTTTCGCACACTATCTATGTCCTTCCCTGGGCGGCATTAACAGTTAAGTCTGTTCTAGCATGGCTGTTTTGCTTGGCCAGTATCGACCGTTTGCTATCGTGGGATCGTATTACCGATCGTCTTAACCCGCTGACCCCCTCCCCGGTAGTACAGTTGGCCTTACGCAAAATACCAGGAGGGATTACTATTACTCAATTCGAAGCCTGACTCTATCCCTAGAGCAGACCTTAACCTCGACGCCAATTTTAAGATAACCTTTCATCCCAAACATACTCCTGACTATAATCTTAAACTCTAACCTCAACCCTGACCCGAAAGGTAGTCCTTACGCCAGCCCTAACCGTAACTTCTACGGCTGTAAAGTGGCGCAAAGCCCCTAAACAAGGAGGAGTTTCATGAACCCCTGGCTTGTCGCCGTATTTCGCACCTTTCATGGACTGTCTAAGCGAAGAAATGATATCTGAAATAAATGTAAGTTTCGTTTCGAAAGCATTCCTAACGTGGGCCCAGTTTATGGGGATTATTTGTTGTGTCTACGGGCGCACGGATATTCTCCCTGTTCAGAAGCGTGGATAAGAAGCAGGGAATTTGCCCAGCACATGAGCGAGAATGTTGCTTATTTCCAATCGTTCATTAGTGATTACACGACAATTTGATTGTCGCAATCGACGATGTACACCGTGTGCTTCAAATCAAGGTGAAGCAGGCACGGTGACCTACGAGGTCTTAATCGCTCCCTCTCCCCCTCACCTCCTAGGCCCGGTGTTAAGATGGAGTCGAGAGGAACAAAGTTGGAAGAAACGCAGGTGGCAGGCACGGCCGGACTCACACCTAGGCGTTCCACCACACCCTCTGGTCCATGACAAACACTTGATCAGGATTTTATCTAACAACAGCACCACAACGGGTCAGAAAGACAGGGGTGACTGGGCGACCATGCGCAGGACCTGTATATCCAGCAGGAGTGCAAGCGCTCCTACCGGCGGGGAACCAGGGGCTAGAGAACTGCCAACGCACACCAGGCTTTGAGGGTCATGGTCCTCTGAGACGTTTGCATTCCATAAATTAGTGAATATACATATAAGATAGCATTTAAGGACCCAAATCCGTTGACAAGTATTGGGAGAAGACATGCACCGTTTGGCCCTTGCAGACAGAATACCCCAGGTTGTTACACGAAAACTATTATCTTGATGGAAACTCCTTGTAATATGCGCCGGAACCCATGAAATTTAAGCTGACATTCCTGACAAACCGTTAAATGGGCAGTTTAGTTACCCAAGCTGGGTTGGGACTGAAGTACATTCCTATACTGTGACATCCTGGCTTTGAGTAGGCATCTAACTTACCACGTAATTAAATAACATTTGCTGATCGTGCCTTTTCGTACTGGCATCTAATGAGTGTATCACATCGAGAAGATGCTTTCCTAATATATTTCTTGTGCTTTTCGGGTAACCAGCCTTTCCCTACTAGCTACAATAGAGAAAAGGAGGCTGGTTTTATATAAGAAAGGCCTTCTGGTATACGTACACTATGGAAAATTCATCTGTTTTTTCAGCATAAAAGAAAAACAAAAACAAAATACTGTGCGTCAATTTAAGACGGCAGGGATGACGTATGTGTTGCGTAATACTTGACGGTGGTGTTGCGTGCAAAATGTATTCTCTAAGTCCTTTTTAATTTACCACCTTCTATTTTAATATAACATTTGACAAAAAAGGTCGCTTTGTTACCAGACAATTCTCCTATTATAGGTGTGCTACGTAATTAATTTTTCGAATCCCGCACACAAGGACGACAAAACGAAAACCTAATGTCAATGTTTTTCGAGAGGAAAGAGAACCAGTGATAAATTATATAAGGTATCATTTTGCTGAACGAGACGTTTGTGACGGTGGGTCTTTTGGCTTCATAACCTGGCTCCCAATGATTGCCTCCGGTCTGTGTGCAAATTCAACTTCAAATGGTGCGAGAAGGCGGCTGGCTGTCTGCAGGACGTCCTTGGCCCGCGGAATCGACAGCCAGGCCTGCAGCACGAGAAACTGTTTGCGGCAAAGCAGACTGTAGTTGGAGCTTAGTGACTCGCATCTTCCACGCACTCCGTGTTCGCATGTTGACAAAAAGTTGAAATGATAGGAGGTAGGCTCTGACGCAATTACTGACAAAGCCAGTCATACCCTTCACGCATGACAAGCATGATCTGGTTCCAAGCGACATTTATGGGAGGCCTTTGGATCTCAGATAACTGAGAATGCCACAGTAAGAACTAACACTTGCAGTCTAAATGTCATTTCTCGGAAGAAGATGGGCCAACGGTAGGTTGTGTAAACCCACCCCTCAATCAAATTTAACTGTCTTAATATTTTTCATGAGAGGGACTATGCCCAGGTATTCTTAAAGAAATAACTAAGCCAGACGTACGCGTTAAACAACAGAAACCGCCAGAGGTATCGAGAGGTCAGAGCGTTTGTGTTCCAACCGAGGGAAAGTAGATCAATACGCAGCCGGCAATCCTTGCAGCAGGCATAGTATGAATAGTGTCGACATGGCTCTTCTGGAGGAAATAAGTAAGTCACAACGTACGAAATCGAACACGAAAGGAGAGGCAAGTAAATTGAGGCATTTAGGAAATCTAGGTAAGACAAAGGGCTTACGGGAAGGGGAGCGAGAACGTTATGCCAAATAATTTATCAGTAAAAAGTTGAACTGAAACGACTCAGTGCATGCGGTTATATCAAAGTGTTAGGGAGGACGCAATGGAAGACTTCCTGTAGTTATGACTTAATAAATAAAACAGGGTCTTCTAAAGCAAATATAATAGTTATACATGGCAAATGCAGTAGGGTTAAACAATCTAGCCTTGCCGAAGTCTGGTTATCCGGTCAGTTGACAGCCCACCAGTAGGATTTATTCCAATGTTCAGTGCAATGATCTGCTGTACGGATTGATTCCCCAATGTACGTCACACTTTACTTTACCTCTAGGCATGTAGCAGTGAATTATCCGCACTTATCACACATGACCCTGTTCTCAGTTCATTTACCAGGTACACCGAAGGACACACTTCCCACGCAAATAATGCGTGCATGTACTCGCATGCGCGTTTCACTCGTTGTGCAAGCGTTGAAAAGGAGGATCGCATGCATGCTGCTGGAGAAACGCGTGGTGCATTGCGCGGGAATGAGTCATGTGTAGCCGAGAGGAGTTTGCGTGTGAGAATGCAGGAAGAGGTTTTGCGGAAGGGGGGGGGGGTCTGAGCTGGCTTTTGGGTGCGCATGTGAGCGGATAGATCCATGCGATGGCCAAGAGTCCCCACAGGCGGTTTGAACAAGTTAGAGACGAATGGCGAGTGTAGGGTGAAATTGAAGGCACTGGCCTGTAAGGCAAAATACAGAGAGTTCACTAGCCACTGAGCAGTCGCATGCGTGATTTAAATGCACACTGACGAAATGGACCAGTTGGAAGTAGGTCTACGGAGCTGGGTGGGAGTGGTGGACTTTTAGGCGGTGGGATTATCAGTGCTAATGGTTAACGAATTTCCTGGTCCGGAATGTGGGTGAGTAGCGGTGAGACTGCACTGGGTTTGAAGATGCCCAGAGAGGCTCATCCGTTGGCCTAAACAGCAGTTGGAAATATACGTGTTTCCATCGTTACGGCGTAGCGTTAACGGTTTCCCAGTGTTCTTCACCTTGTTTTGAACTTTTTATTAGAGCTGACTCCCGGATTAATGCTAAAGTTCATATGGCAGTGCGTCACAAAAGCTAATCTGTTTTTGGCCTTCCTAGACCTAATGCATCATTCTGTTCGGGTTCTTGAGCGAGGTCTATGGAGTTCCTCATATAGACGCTTTTTCCAACCTTGTCTGTGATCGCGCTTGGCAATATGACCGCAATCGTAAACACATGGGTGGGCGGTCCTCAGGCACCCTCACTACGGGGTCGAGCCATCGTAAGTTTATTCCTCTTGGTATGGAGGACATAGTTCTTTTCACGACCCCGGTGTCTGGAATCGTTTTCTGAATTGTACGGAGCCAGTCAAGGCGGAAACGACCGGGTTTTCTTTTTTAACATTTGTAGGCCACCCATCTCCCTAACCAGTACGGGAACCTTTTCAGAACAACAGACCTGTGCGCTCCGAGGTCTCGTTTAGAGGAGCACGCTTCGGCAATTCCAGCTGCAGCTGTGAAACCCGGCGCAGTGGAAGCTAAAGTCGACTCGAATTTTGGCCAACGATCTTGAGGTCTTCTCTTTTTTACGTGCACACCCCATGTACGCAATCTTGGCCACTAGGATGAGGCGGATTCTACTTCTATTGATCCTATATTCGCCGTGGTCATGATTTGCGCCAAGTGAAACATGACTATCGTCCTCTCCATCCAGGCTGTCTGTCTACAGTTTGGGAATTTAAAAAGAGGGGATCACACCCCACTACGTGACCTCTACCGATGTGGTGTTTATAGCACTGTTACCCACGAAAAGAGGTCGTTTACGTGGGCCTTAACGCTTCCAGTAGGCGCATTTATGTTTCGGATGTTAAGTAGATGTCAATTAAATTGGTAGTGGGGAGTTGAATTCTGACCCCTCCTCACGTACGACAGTGAACGTGATGTTGAATGCGTAGGAGCGCGTACGCAGCCATGATTCAGCCTATTAGTCAGCATGAATAATTTAGATACTGACAGGTTTGCTGTGCCTCGTGGCATCATTCGTCGTGCGGTTTTCTCATAAGCTGCGTCATTTTTTCCATGAGTCCGGATTTCAAAATAATTTTACAGACTTCATCGCGGTATGCCTCACCGGTGGCCGAAGCCACATGCGTGATCTTGGCGTACAAGTCAATCTACATTTCTTGGGATTGGCGGGCCGCGAACCTGGTGTCCGTGGTCTTGCGGGGTTTCTAAAGTCAGCCCCCTGTTTCTGAACGTAGTACCCGCAGAACATTCGTGTTGAGAACGGAGATGTCGCCGTGAACTTCATAAATTTGCCGCTTCACCTACTGTTTGTATTTGTGAACGGTGGTGAGGTCGCTGAGTATCTGGGGAATTCATATTTGATTCCACACCTTTTGGAGCTGATAATCAAACATTTATATGAATTGGAGTTACCGCAGTTGTATATTCCCCATGGGATTGCGTCAACGTGCTATATTTTGCAATTAGGAAGATGCAGCACTCACGTGATTATCTGTTGGATCAAAGCCGGACAATTGAGGTTCCATGAAATCTCCACACGAGGAGGTCGATTAAGGACACCTACGAAGTGCCGCAACCAACGATTTTAAATCCATCACCTCTCCTAGGGCATGGTTATCGAAATTGGCTGAACACTGGTGCGGTTTCCTTTGTTTCTGCAGGAGAGACCATTTCGATAGCGGTCAGAAAAATTCTCCAGTTCACTGAATTCCACGTATCCTTGTCTTTCCGCAGCCCTGCGATTCAGACAACTATTTAGCAGATCTCCCAGCCTCTGCTGCATTGGGCTTCTGCGCCAGAAGCGTGACACAGTTGGCGTCCGTCTTGCCATTGGCAAGCACCGAGTACAGACTTAGGTTTTGGGCACCAGAAGGAAAACTCGTTCGAGGTTATCGTCGGGTGTGTTCTTAGACGACTGACTAGGACTCGGACAAAAATGCTGTTCGAGGTATTGGGAAGGGAACGGCTATATGGTTATCACAGTGTCGACGGGTCCCTGGAATACTTATATTTGGCTGCTGGTGGCATCCTTGAGGTCCTGGAGAGATGATCTTTCTAGCCATGTACCCTGAACAGTAAAGCTATTTTATCCGTGAGGGATTGTGTTGGCGCTAGGTGTCTCCCTGCTGGACAGCTATTGCATTAGTATGATCGTCCTCTGGAGAGAAGGAGTACAATCAAGTTCTAACTTGATGTCCACATAAAGAGATCAGGTAATGAACTTTTCTTATATGCAGACGAGTGGCTAGGGCATCAGAGGAACACGCGAGGCATCGCTTTTCAAGTCTGTTACCTATACGATAACAGGGCTCCTTCGTCATGGCGGAGCACTAACGCATTCGGCTTGAGGATGTTGAACGTCCTGATAGCCGCAAAAGCCCTTATCTCTCCGCGTACGACATATACGCTGCAGAGAGTCACAGCGTCGAAAGACTGCGGCCTTACTGGCGATTGTCCCACATTAATCATCGGTATATTGTGGTTATTACAGCACCACCGGATAGCCCTGCATCTGCATATCTGGAGGATGGCGACATCTTTAAGCTCAGAAACAGTCGCCTTTGTGGCCACATCTGCTGAAACAGAGTAGAGATCTGATCGACAGTAGGCTGTTCTGACGGCCGTGAAGAACTTCGTAATGTCAGCCTGGGCGGTGTATTCTTGGATTTCTTCGAACATGCGAGTCAGCAAAGCATTTGCCGATTGCCTCAGCCTCTCCTGGGAGATGTGTCGGCATCGGCGGCACGCAGCCTTATTTTTATTCGGTCCTGTTGTTGGCATAAGTTAAGCTTACCATAATTTCCTCATTCACCTTGTGACTCACTGCTCCGTCGTTGTTGTCGCACCAGTGATGTCGATGTGTGCGACTAAGGACTCCCAGTGTGCTGACTTGAAAGACACCCCGCATTTCCCTCCACTGGTTCGCACCGCTAGCGTTTGTGGCCCGTTGAAGTTCATGCGATGGCAATCACACAGCCGGCGTTCGGTCGTATCAACCAACACAGTATTTGAATTTGTTGGTGTTGGCATACTCTGCCGTCGCCTGTTCCGCGGCAGCTAAACACTTCTTTCGATGCGGACAGGACGGTGAGCAGTACGGCTGTTTTCATTGCACATCACCCTAGCCATTAGACGGTCACGTCTCCTGAAACCCACAGAGTTCAGTAATTGCGGGTAAAGAGTACAAAACCTGGACCGGCAGGCGAATAATGCGTTGATGAGGGACTTATTCTGTTCTGTGCAGCAACGTATAGCATCAACCAGCTGCCAGCGATCGCACAGCTTCGACTGAATTTCCTGTTTTGAAAATGGATCGACAATATACGAAGTTCGTTTGAACACAAGCAGATGAAAAAATTTATATTGAGTAGCGTCACCAAAATAGGACCAAGAATTCTAGTGCATTGTCTTATCACTACGAAAGTTGTACAAGCAACACTGAAAACCTTCAATCAGGAAGGTGCTAATTGAACATTTTGGGTAAAACGATTAAGTAGTTTTCTTCATATGCCCTACATTTTCGAGTTTCTCGTTTGCTAGGCTATTTTATCCTTTAGACTGGCTGAAATCTGCATTTTGGTGGGGAATGTCCCTTTGGAAGGATCGTAATTGACGGTCACTTAGAGAAAGTCTTCTCAGATCAAAGCGTCATTCATTAGCTGGTAAGTAAGGAAGGGTTGGTCACCCTGTTCGAAATTGTGTGCCAAAATATTTAATGAATTTCAAATACTTAACGCTGCCAAAGTTAGGATGCGCTAAGCTTAACTATAAAGTATACTCTAAAAGCAAGTTTATACGTCGTAGAACACCAGCTCTCCTATGTAACATTGTCTGGAATATTCTCGTAAAACAACACTTAAAAATACAGTAATATTAGCCTAATTAATGTACCCCCACTCTTCTGACTCCGCAAGTATATGAAAAATAAATATCAACGGATTGTTCTGCTCTTCTCCACTGTCCGCAATAGAGATACCTAATATATAGCATGTTCAATTTCGTAACACGAGCAGTGTATACACGTAAACATTTGCGTATTTTATTGGTACACCGAGGTATCGCGCAAAAGACATTTTCACAGTAAGAACCCGGCAAGCACTGCTAAAATTCTCCTTATCAAACAAATTAAGATAATGTGGGGATCCAAAGTTCAAAAAGAAACACAGATTTTCCGGCACACCAGATACCTGTGTAACGACTTTTACACGACGGTTTGTAGACGTAAGCATTGTCTGTTGTCAGTGTATTGCAAGCAGTGTATCGAGTGTTTAAATTAATTTAGAAACGGGGGCACTGGCCCAGTTTGGCTTTTAAGTTAACCATCCCCACTGATTATTCTGTGTGCAGTAACCAATGGCCTCGCTGCTTTGCATTGTTTTTTTCTGTGGGAATTCAAACAGCTGACTTAGAGCAGTTCCAGAAACTCCTAAATGAACTGCTGCAACCAACAGAAGATGTCACAGTCCTAAAGGCTTTTCGTCTTGGTACCCGTACAACCGCCGCTCCACAGACACGACCAAGACCCCTGAAACTTGTCCTAGGTAGCAATGAGCAGACGAAACTAATCCTTTCCAGACGTTTTCGACTGAATCATTCCCATAAAGGAGTGTTTTTTTCAGCCGAACTACTCACCTGCCGAGAGAATGAAACGCCGCGAACTTGTCCTAGAATTAAGAACACGACAAACCAACGGAGAAAAAGACTTGAAAATCTACAACGACCGGATAGTCAAACGACATTCCGCCCCCTCTGGATCAAGCCGATCCGAATGACTGCACAGATATCACGGTAGCCTGTGTCGGGGTTGATAAAAAATCACGCATGAACTCGAAACTCATATTCATGTATACCAACGCGCAAAGTGTACTTTCTAAACTGGATGAACTTCGTATCCTTACCCATGACCTCCACCCAGACGTTATCTCAATAACGGAAACATGGCTTTCCGAACAGATTGATGATAGAGAACTCATGCTCCCTGGATTTCAACTGTTCCGCAGAGACAGACAAAACAGGAGGGGTGGAGGCATAGTAACATTTGTTAAAAATGGCTTATACGTTTCAGAAAAAATTGCCCAATTGACTTGCAGTACGGAAGCGTTGTGGCTGACCATAAGGGCACCGGGCTCTCTAAGCCTCGATATCTTGACAGTATATCGCCCCCCGAGAAATGAACCTGACGCTGATGCCCAACTGCTGGAGGAGCTTAGGCTATTTTCAACGCGACCGACTACTCTCATCGTTGGAGATTTTAATGCACCTCACATAAACTGGAGCTCGGCATCGGTCGACTGCTCTGAAGCAGCATTCGACCAGCAGTTACTGCGTACCTCTGACAATCTGCTTCTAACCCAACACGTAATGTTTCCAACGAGATTTCGAGAGGGCCAGCAAATGAATTGCCTTGATCTGGTGTTCACCAAGTCCTCTGACAATATCGACGTTGTGAATTGCCTCCCCCCCTCGGGTCAGAGTGACCATGTTGTTCTCATGTGGGAATACACCTTATTCTCCCTGCCTGCACAACCACTCGATTCCCGACCCAATATTTGGCGCGGAGATTTCGAACAGATGAGAAGGGATCTAAGTCCTATTGACTGGGCATCCACTCTATCCGGCGATGTCGAAGAGGTTTGGTGTCAGTTCAAGGAGTTAGTCCACAACCTCATCTCCAACCATTGCACAATCATGCACAGAAGACTAACAAATAGACCCCGCTGGCTGACTCCGTCCTTAAAGAAGGAGGTTAACAAGAAGAGGGAGCTGTGGAAAAGATCCCAGACTGACCGGACGCCAGAATCCCTAAGCAGTTATAAGTCACAGAGAAATCGGGTCAAAGTTCTCATGGCTAGAGATCGGAAAGCCTTTGAAAAGGATCTTCTCAACCGTGCCAGGGTTAATCCAAAAGTCCTCTGCAGCTACATAAGACAGAGCACGCGGAACAATGACCCCATCCCGCTGCTGCGAACAACCGAGGGAATGGAAATCTCCGATGACAAGGATAAGGCTTAACACCTCTCTCAGTTTTTCCGGTCCGTCGTGACAAGTGAACCTGATTTTCTCTCCCCCATTTGTGAAGACGAAGAAAAGCCTACCCTTGAAGCCGTATTCTTCACCGAAGCAATTGTTCGGAACGAGTTACTTAATCTGAAAGAATCGACCTCCCCAGGCCCTGATGCAATCCCGGCCAAGCTGCTGAAGGAGCTAGCTCCCGAAATGTCCAAGCCATTAGCCTTGATCTTCCAAACATCATTTCTTACTGGATGCCTGCCCTCTGACTGGAAGACCGCTACCATCACTCCGCTTTTTAAGAGCGGAAGTCGTGCGTCTGCGAATAACTACAGGCCAGTGAGTCTTACCTATATCTGTTGCAAAATCATGGAGAAGATCATTAAGAAGGCCTTGATGCAGTTCCTCGAGCAGCACCACCTCCTCTCTGATGCATAACACGGCTTTCGAAGTGGTAGATTCTGCCTCACGAATCTGCTCTTTATGCTCGAACGCTGGACCAAAGCAGGCGATAAAGGTAGTGTGGTGCACGCCATCTACATCGACTTTAAAAAGGCCTTCGACAGCGTTCCTCACGAACGTCTCTTGCACAAACTGCGCAACGCTGGAATTTGTGGACGCCTTCTTGTATGGATCCAGAGCTTTTTGGCTGGATGGTTCCAAAGAGTGCAGGTCGGGCGTCAACAGTCCTCAGAGGTAAGCGTGGTGAGTGGCATCCCACAGGGCTCAGTCCTAGGTCCCACGTTATTCCTCGTTTTCATAAATGACTGTGTCAAGGACTTAGACTGTGATGCCATCCTGTTTGCCGACGACATAAAATTGTGGAAAGTTATTCACAATGCGGCAGACGCAGACCACCTGCAAGCAACCTTGAACAGACTCGAAGACTGGTCGAAGCGCTGGCTTATGCCCTTTAATATAAGCAAGTGCAACTTTCTTCAACTAGGCAGCTTCAGAACCTCCAGCAACAGGACTTACTTTCTAGAGGGCACACCACTGCAACAGGTTGACAGTCAGAAAGACTTGGGTGTATGGATTACATCTTCACTCAAACCAACACTGCACTGCGCGAAGGCGGCTAAATCGACTATGGCTACACTGCAAATCATTAAGCGAGCATTTATGGGATTTGATCCAGACAGCTTTTCAAAAGTATTTGGCACCTACGTGAGGCCTCATCTAGAATACGTCATACAGGCGTGGAGACCTTGGACTGCCAAGGACTATACTGTTTTGGAGAAGGTCCAGAGACGGGCGACCAAAATGACACAAGGTCTGGGAGCGCTGTCTTAAGAATCTCGAATGTCAACTCTCAACCTGTTTTCACTTTCCTACAGGCAATTACGTGGTGACCTTATACTTGAATTTCGCATTTTCAACGGCCTAGACTGTTGTTTAGATCCCACTGATTATTTCACACAAGCTAACACGCCCAATTTGCGCGGTCATCCCCTAAAACTACGCGCCGGGAAAGCAAGGATCAATGGAAGAAAGTTCTTTTTCAGTCACAGATATATAAGTGGAGTCTTTCGCAGGGATACCTGAGAGGATTAAGGGCTTTCCTGAGATTCGGACTCTGGCACAATCTGTCGAGTACTCCAGGTCATCGAGTTTAACCTGAAAATGTGGCCCCTTAAGACCTGAATATGTATATTTGCTTCCGCTTTTCGGACTAGTCTCTAATTTGCGCTTTAATTACATCTAATTAGCCTGCAATACAGCCAACTTTTGTTCTTAGTGCTTTGCGTTTTAGGCCTTTCTCAGGCCGAGCGTTGCCGGTTATCAAAAGGGAGTTTCAGTGAATTGTTCTGCCTCAAGTAATATAGATAAACACAGTTGATGTTAACCTGCCTCTGTGTATCGCGGTATTACTTGTTCATAGTAACATAGCATGGAACCCTGAAACTAGACAGTTTTCGCAGCAGATGGCTGGTATGAAATCTTTTTTGTGTAATGTCGATTTGCTTTAAAGGGTGTTTTTTAAATGAAATTTACTGTACAGCTTAGCATTTAATAAATAATGTCCGGTAAACAGTTTTTCATCGTAAGAAGTATATTTGATCTTTACCGTTCACAAATGCTAAAACATTTTTGAAGTCAATCTGTGGTAATAACCCGATCTTGTTGTTTAGTATAACACCTGGAACCCCAATGAGTGACATAGAAAAACTCTGACAAATTTCAAGGACGAACCTTGAACATTAATGAAATCAGTATGACACTGAAGACCGCAACAATTAATTTCTGCTTCCTTGTGACAGGCGTAAAACGTTAATTCCCAAGCACCAATTAGATGCACATGGTTAACATTTGTGAGTAAACCAGAAGACAAACGCCTTCAATCCTCCAACGTAAACGAATTGTAGTACCGTAACTTCATTACTTAGTATGCCGCCACATGATGAATGGGCCTGCAGCTATGAAGCGAGTTACTAAAAGGTAGTTTTATAGTAAGAACCTTCTAGTTTCGTGTCCGTTCATGTAAAATAAATAAGGAAGAAGACTACATGAGAATCAGAGCAATTGGTTTGTTATTCTGAGCTTTGTAACTCCTACAGGAGCTCATCCTCCGAGGTGACAGCAACAACAGAACTAGCGACAGTTAAATCGGGTATCAGCTAATCGTTTTCAGAGACGTGGGTTTAGGTTTGACTATGCAAGGCTACGTATGCCATCGCCAAGTCGATAAATCGATTTACTGAGTTCTCATCTGAGGCCCAGACTCCAGTCAATTCTCGGCTTGTCTTGCTTCCAGCGCGGCCTATTATTCCTGGAGGGAGTAAAGTTGAACTTGTGACCCGTTTCGGGCAGCTTATTGCGTATTTCGTCATTTTTTCGGACAGACGGCCTACGTTGGCGGATGTGCAGTCGGAGCATGCATCCAGTCTGTGTAGTCACAAGGATGGTTTGGCAAGGATGCGACACAGTACACCAGACTGCTCATTGGGATGTACCCTATCCTCGATTTCCATGGCACTGCTGTGTATGGTAGTTTTGGGTCGGTGTGTAGTTCCGCCAGTTAATTCGGCAGCAAAGTTCTCCGTTGCTTCCGAAACGTCCTTACCATACGTCAGTGTATGCCATATCTTTGGCAATATTTCTATTTTAGTCCTTCAGGGATGAACACGTAGAGGTTGGTGCATAAAAAACTTGTGATAGCCATCCTGCATAAAATTGTTTGTGGAGTTATCAGACCTCACGTGTTTTTTCTTCTGAGTTACTGCTGTCAGTCTGAATCCGTTTGAAGAGAGTCCTCACACTACTTCGTTGTTGAGCCGACGGATGGTTGTTTGAAAACTGCTCGGTTGTTTGGTGTTTGACGTTAGGACTTTGCCTGACGAACACTTCAATCCTCCTGTTTCACTTTCCCCATAAATTGTATGTGAGGAATGATTGAGTTGAGCGGGTTACCTCCTATAGGACTAGTACTGCCAATAAATTAGAAACCGAGGAGACCCTTGGAGTCCACAGCAAGGATAGAGTACGAGCAGTGTCATGAAGTCCCAATTTTCAGAAAGTTTCGAGTCTCATCGTCTGCCTTTTCCATTATCTTGAACGAAACGTTGAGCGCCAAATTCGGTGGGATGGGTGAGAATACCGATGTCGCGTCGAAACAGACCATGCTTTCGTCTGGTTTTATCCTCAGAGTTCTACGAAGAAACGAGAGGCTAGTCAGACTGAGGGAGTCAAAATGTCCTAAAGAAACTTCCATCCGCTTCGCCTATTTAAAGGTAGGGTGATTGACCTTGGCGGGACATTCTGTTCCTAGACTTTTGCAGAACATATAATCAGGCCAAAGCAGTGTCAGTTATATTCATTGGGCGTAATTTATTCCCTATAATGAAATTAAGGCACTAGAATTATCTGAGCATATTTTCCGACCATTTTGATACTGTTTTGACTTATGCGTTTTGTACCGGTCTGAAAAGTTCTCTGTCACCAACAAAGGCCTTCATTACTGCGCTTTACCTTTCTCAGCGGCAGTTGCTTATCCCTAATTAAGTGGCAGAAGGATTGTTTTGTCGTCCATCCTGACTTCTTTTGTAGGTTTTGACTCTTTCGGCGAGATTCAATGAGTTGGTCTGTGCGTCATCAGCAAAGAGATCACGTCTTGTCAAAGAGAGCGTTTCTCGTTGCTCGGTTCTCCGGGCACAACTTCTAGGTTTGCAACGATGTCAACGAGGTCGACATATGCGGTATTGTAACAAGCTATTGGGATGCGAGGAAGTATTTTTCTCAAAGCATGTACTGGGACCGTGGAAAAACCTACCGAAGCGATTTTAAGGTTTCAGTCGGCAGAGGCATTCCGACATCGCCTTGACAGACAGATGCTGCAACAGCAAACATGCAGTGTAAAATAGCGACCTTCAAGCAAACGTACTTATGTGAATCTAAGTCTGTTTCCGTCTGAGGCTCTAATTTCCTTACATTATCGCAAGTTGTCCGGATTTGTTTGCGGCAAATAGGGAATTTTAAACATTGTTTGTTCGTTCCCCTCAATATACTGAAGTAAATTGAGCCCAAGCATCATGTTATGGCAAGCGTCTTTGCTGCTCAAATAACTGCGAACCTCTTTCGAGCCTCCCATGTTTGGTGGTTTCGTTTTACTCAGGTTTCGTTACAGGTCGCAGTATGAAGTAGTGCATCGTATTCTGTGTGCGAAATATCCTTGAAACTACACAGGTCAGACTGAACCCATGCTCAAACTGCGCATACAAGGATATAGGCTGGCTGTGCAGTATTACACCGAATTACTGCAAGTAGCTGCTTATACCTTTGTGATGGGTCAGAAGTTAAAGTTTGCATCCGCCAGGATAATACCCCTTGCTGGATGCAAGACAAATAGAGAATTAGTTGGGGTCTGAGTCTTGTATGATAACCCATTCAATCAATGTATCGATCTGACGATAGCACACAGATCCCTGCACAGTCACATCTAGACTCTTGCCGCTGACGCTAGTCGGTTGGCACCCCATATAACTGTTGTATGTTGTCTTGTTGCTGTCACCTATAATGATGGGCTCCTGCCGATGCTCTATAGTTCAGAATAATAAACAAACTTCTACGGTGCTCAACCAGTCTTCTTCCTCATTATTCACACCTACCTGGGGAACTCAAGATTCGCCTCCATTCGTAAATTAACAGTATGTATCAGAATCCTTTCTGTTGCCAACTGTACGTCTTATTCTTCTCTTCCTTAAGGTCATGCGCCTGAAGAAAAATAATCTTTGCCAATATCATATGGAAATTAGCTGAGCTGGGTGACATATAAATTAAAAAAGCCTGTTTTAAACGTGCATATAAAGTTGAAATCATCAGTTATGGTCATCAAAACCAGCCAATTTGTCCACATTAGACACAGTCGCGAGGAGGGCATGCAAGTTT
The DNA here is from genome assembly GCA_902702965.1 of Spirometra erinaceieuropaei. NCBI lineage: Eukaryota > Metazoa > Platyhelminthes > Cestoda > Diphyllobothriidea > Diphyllobothriidae > Spirometra > Spirometra erinaceieuropaei. The sequence continues at coordinate 21,855 of CACRXP010001433.1, read as the reverse complement.
GCAAAAGACTTGATCTTCACATTGTCGGAGTTGGTCAGTAATCATCCCACGACGCTGCACCGGTTGACATAGGCGACTCCGACATCTCACCGTTCAAGCTTCGGACATCCTCAATAGAGGAGTGTTAAGCGACCACCAACCTTTTTTACTTGAAGAGAAACGCTTTGTCGAAAGACGTAATATCCGCTTTGTAGTGGCCTAGTGTCTCTACTGTTGCAAGCGACACACCACAATAATGTACCAAGAGGCGAACACAAATACAAAATCATGTACGTGAGGGGCAAGTACCTTGTAAATATCCAGTTTAGTATCACGTCGTGGCATGATGGCTTCCGATCGAGCATATTCCCAATCACCTGTGCTGTGTCTATTCTTACTGAATGTAGTACCTTCGCATGAACAGGAATTTTTGACATATTCTGACTTGCATATTAAGGTATTTTGTTTGGGGGATATTAAAAACATACTTATTCTTTTTTAGGCATTATTTAGACAGCCTAATCCCCCAAAATTTTACTGTTCAAATGAAGGAGAGAGTTCTTTGAAAAATCGATTATCGATTTTATTTGCATTTGTCGCATCTTCTGATGTTCCAAACTGAAATCGACAGTGCAGGTCACGTACCGAATGTACAAAATAATGCAGAGAAAACACTGATAGATTTTTTGTTTCTGTAATAGGCAATTCTGAGTGGTTTGCTCGCAAATTTAACTTCTGATTCTGTTCGTCAGCCAACGGTGTACTAAGTCGGCCTGCCATTTGAACTATTATATTACTCCAGTTAGTTGGTTATAGCCAGTTAATGACATTAGCTAGGCCAAAAATGACCGCCCGCCATCGCACGTCCTCATCGATATTCGATCTGACAATTCTTAATGTATAGGATTTATTACCACCTGTCTTAAAAACAAGGCTAATCTCCTTTCAAGCGGTTGTTACAGCCTACTTAAAACGCAACCCAATTTCTAACAATCCTTACAGGCGCATTTAATGCCCTTATTAGCTTGCACAAGCAAAAGTGCTTGCTGTCTTTTCTGCCAAAAGCCCTCGCAACAGACGGGGTGACAGGTTCAAAATGAACCATCCGATTCAGCTCAGGTTGCGCGCTAACAATTTAACCACGCATGCGGTGCAACGACTAGTAGCCAGAAATTTGCATCCTCATGCGCCTTAACCGAAGACACACAGAATAAGTTTTATTTTTTCTACGAAAAAGCGCTTCGCATTGATGTCATCTTCGAAAGGGAATCTTATAGAGCCCTGAAGGGATAGGAAATGGTTTGTTCTTCATTTTGACGCCCGTTACATGCATGACTCTTATAGCGACGAACAGCGATTAATTACAAACACCAAATGGTCCTTATTATTGAAAAGTAGCACTTATTTTTCGGGTGATTCTGCAAAGGCGAAAATGAGACTGCCAGAAATGTTACGTCCTGAGGTACACATGTTAAGCCGAGTCGATTGTTCTACCCGTATCTTCGTTAAAAATTGATGATAGGACAGAGTCCGTGCCTGATTATTTTGCCAAAAATATTCGTTTCGGTTTTGCTTTGATGGTGCCGCCTCTGATATTCAATAAGAGTTTGTTTTTCCTCGGAAACTATGCAAAATATAAAGTTAATATTATGAATGAAGTCGCCTATGTATAAAATAATGCAGCCAGCATGAACTGAACATAAATAGCTCATCTTATTTTTATGAAAAGGAAAGTCGTCTTACAAGTACCGCATATTTTGGGAGACAAAGAATATGTGTAAACAGAACTCAAGCTACTTATTTCAGTGGGGGCAAGGCAACAGCATGTAAAACGATAAAAAATATAAGCATACTTTGATTTGAATAAACGAAACTAAAAACATGTCATAATCTGCCCTAGCTAGATTAATCTGGTTCAAATACTTGGACAACCCGCATGCATCTGACAAAACTGAAGGTTTATGGTTGATCCACCAGTATAAGGTAACTGGCAAAAGTCATCGAACTGTAAAATTAACTGTTTATAATCTCTGTCAATAGGGAACGTGTTCGTAGTTAAAATAACAGAAAACTTGCTTCATCGACAATATGAACCCAGTCTGGAACTCGATTCTCCATCATCATTCTGACCTACGACTGGCTAAGTAGGATAAAAGAGCCGAAATTGCGGTCACATACTCCCTAGTGTTTTCCGATCATCTATGTTTTAGTTCGAAGTTTGTAACGGAGCTTAGTGAGTTAAGATGAGTAAAATTTACAAGGCATTTAAATTAAAAGACTAATATCTTTAGGAATTGCTTAAATAATGTCTTATTCCTTCCCGGTAAGGACAATGAAGAATGCGATTTTCCATTTATGGCAAACACGTCGACGTCAGCCATTTAAAAACAACCGATAGGATTACGAGCTCATAGCCCAGTGGCAGAGCATTAAAATAAAAACATGTTAAGTGCCAAAACAACCCGATTTCGAACCCGGGGTCATTTAGATATTCTTTCTATTGAAACGTTGCCCACAAAGACAAAAGAGACTGAAATTGTCCCTTCTGGCCTTTTAGTTGTCGTCAGTCAGCCTTACCCTACTTCCTGGTGTCAAACACCTGGGGCTGGATCTCGCAACTTGTTAGCTAGAAGTCCAACGGCTTTAATTACTGAGCCACGGGCTCGTTTCCCTGGCGGTTGCCATCGGGAATATACAATGGTGGAGGGGCGCTCATCGATCGCACTACGGACCTTACTCGTCCCGTTGCACTTTAGGGATCTCTCGAACCCCGTCAACAGCCTCACGGCGGCAAGTAGTATAGGCAGGAAAGCATAACCGAAAAGACAAGGGAGATTGGAATGGCGATCGGCGAGCCCGCTTATTCCATTGTATGTTCCCGAACGAGACCGACAGTACAACTGGCCTGCGGCGCTGTGGTTAAGGAAGTTGGACTTCGAACTAACAAGTCGCGGAACCAAGCCAGAAGTGTTGCGTACAACGGTACGATTGTTTTCCGTAACGCGATCGGCGAGCACCCATCTGCCGTTCTGTTCTCTGGCAAGATTAAACAGGCCACTAGCGCATACCTCTTCAATTGGCCTCCCGACCCCCATATTTTTCACTTATCCACCATTTCCTTATGATCTTAATTTTGTCAGATGTCTCTTAAAGCAAAATTTCAATAAACGTAGTGACCTGGTAGTGGAGTATACCCTTCTGTGCAACTTTCGGGACAGAATACGCGTTTTTCACTAGGCCGTGAGACTTTGGTTGGATGGACAACCTTGATCGAACATATTACAGGGGGGTGCTCATCGCTTTCTGCCTCGAAGCCCAATCTATACTCATCGCAGACATCCGTGGAGCGACGAGTAATGTGTTGTGACTTTGACTAATCAGAGAGAAATGATTCTCCTAGTCTCCTTTTGCTTTTGTCGTAAGATCTGTGTGTACATATTAGCATTGTCCGTCATCATCCTTTACTGTGATTTTTTCATTCGGCTTTACAAACCTCACGTTTGTTCCAATTTATCTTCTTCAAAAGATTCCAGTTTGAAATATCCCTAAACGTGATGACTTGGAGGAATTTTGTGGCACTGAAGTACACCCTACCGGACGCCAGGATTTGAAGCACTAATTCTGTCCTATCAATGATAGGAAGTATGGTTGAGAACGTCCTGCAATCCTCGTAGCAGACAGTAATCAATGGGAAAAAATGTTTTTCAGGAAGCGCTCAAGTAATAAATCATATGCCAGGGAATACATGTTAGCAAGCGATCTCAAATTCAGGACGGGTGTATTATAAACAAAATGCCCACCTTCTTCTACAGACGTAGAGGGTTCCGGCAATAAACTTGTCTGAAAAACATGAGAAAATAAACGCCCCGCCCAAGTAATCAAGGGGGCCTGCACATAATTCAGAAAGTGCAAAATATTCACGTGTCCCAAATCCAACAGTAGCCCTAATACAAAACTAATCCGTTGCCCTAGTCTTGACTACAACGCTTTCCTGAACCTTAATTTTACAATCAGTGCTAGCCGCCATCTTAAATATATTCGTGATCCTAACTTACTATATCGTTACCTTTAAACCTAGTCCTTAATCTAAACCTTAGCCTAATTTCACTGGAATTGGGCCCAAAGCCATCCGCATTGCAGGTGGGGCCTGTTTTAATGTCTAGTTTGGGAGGCTGTTTTAGTCAGCCCTTCCAAGAAATTTTAGCCGGCCTTTCGAAACTGATCATGTGAATGTTATCTGGCCTGCTGGTCAAACTGCAAAACATTGATGTATTATGCTATCAAAGGTTGTGTCATATTCGTGACAGCAGCAGCCAGAGATAGTTGGTGAATATGCGCCATCCAGCGCATATAGACAAAATACCATCGTTTCTTGGATAATGTCCCTTAGAAAAAAGAGCAAGGACACTGCAATAATAAACAGAAAAGACTGCTAAAATTACTGAACATTATGGACTCCGAAAGAGAGGGAGAAAGCCGTAGGTGTGCCTCCCACATCGATGCGTCCGGAACTAGACCTCATTGTGTGGTCCTCATTATAAAAAAATTCTTGGCAAGATCTTATTTCGTAGCCGCACGTGTTAGGGGTTAAGGGTTGAGGTCAGGAGTTAGGGTTGGAGTTAGACCGGGGTTTGTCTACTGCAGGTACGGCCATGAAATGCGATCCGAGCAAGCTCTCAAAAAATCGACTATTTGCAAAGACGGTTTCAAAATCAATTAGCACACCTGTCAATCCAATGAAGTATTTACAATACACACACACGTGTTAAGCTGCTGTTTGAAGTTTAACGCCGTTTGTCTTCCAGCGTAACCTCTACTCTGAACCCTGTGTGCCAGACCAGAGAAGCAATGAATGCACTTGTCTCTCTCAAAATAAGGTTGTATATTGAGGGTTTCAGGTCTACATTAATTCCACCGTTGTAATTATTTGCGTCCTAATTTTATTTGTCCTAATGCACTTTTCCTACTTCATTTGTTAAGCTCACTGACAGGACATATATTACACCGCTGTCCAGCCTAACAGCTAATCACAACAACAATGTGATGGTTCCATAAATACCATTTTGCTTATTCTTCCAGTACCCTTCTCTGATGAAGGGATCGAGTGAGAATTGAAAACGTCAAGCTTATGAAATTTTCGTTCAAGTGATCGCAGATTCTTCTGAGCTGCATCCAAAAAATTCCATGGTAGATTCTGTCGGCAATCGGGCACTTGAAGTGTACAGATGTGACCATGAAAAATAAAGTGTAATTCTCGCGATATAAGACTACACGGGCATTATTTATAAAACGCCTATAAGGACCATGCAAATCTTAGAAGAAGACTATTTTAAGAAAGTTTGCATTGGGAAAAATAACATAATTGCAGATTCGCGTAAAACGAACTGGTTTGTACACTTTACGGTGCGTTGCGGGTAATATTTATTGACGGGGCGCCTTACGTCGTCTGCGCAAAACCACGACCGTATGGCCGTGTTTTGGCATAGACGGAGAGACTAAAGGCAAATGCAATCAATTGTTTTTCTTGGAGTAAACCGTCACATTTACAATTGCTTCCGACAACGGAAAGCGCTCAGATAAATTGTGTTTAAAAACGAGGTTTTAAGAGCAGAATTGCATCATCTTGCGGAGTCGTCAGATGTGAGTCGTGCACACATTACATCTGATCAAATTGGAACTCATTTGAATGCTTATCTATCTCTAGTATTTGGTAGTTTGCATTGCCTTCAGAAACCCATAATCTTTTCGCGAAATCTCAGATAGTCTTGCGATACACCACAGTGATACGTTGGAGTTCAGATAAGGATAAATAACATACAATCTCTGGTGCCTTGTAATGCAGTCATATGCTAGTACTTCCTTATAGATCGTTCACAATTCCAAAAAAGCGTCTCATTTAAAATGTTTTACTCAAATCTTTACCTGGATAGGCCCTTTTGTCTGTCCGCACGTCTACTTCGCTTCCTCAGGCAGCTCCAAAAATTGCTACATTACCCTCCGTATCATCATCTGATCGCATTCGCTTCCACAAATATGTGCTAAAGCGGAATTTCTATAATCGAAGTGACCTGAGAGAAATTGCCTGGCAGTTGAACTATTTTTACTACGCTGTGCGCGGCAAAGAACACCGACGCTCCATTTTCCATGCGACACCCTAATCAGCAGACCCTACAGACCGGTGCCGAAGTGCACATGACAACCAGACATTTTTGTCAAGACGGCTGTTTACATTCCAATTCCACTTGGGTTTGCAAAACCTGAAACACCATTCTCTATGCTGAATATGTTTAAGGATGTTATTTTTAATGAATTTACAAATGCCACAATTTACAGAAAATACGCATGGAGTTCGAGCTGATGATAAGTTTCGGTAGACAATTCTGCCAACTGCACTATGAAATAGTCGCCGCGTGGAGAGCAAGCGAGTTTGCAGTTTAAGAGGTGAACACTAATTTGGACTGAAGACAGAACTGCGGTTAGTGCCTAATGAGATCGCTTTGTGAAAATTATAAATTCCTTACTTGTCAGGCCTCGTCGTAACTGAGTTTGTTTTGAGTATATTTAAAGCTAGGCACATATGCTGCACATATACCGTATGGATCTCAGTCAATCACAGTGTCCATATCAATTCCCGGCGACACAACATTAAGACCGGCGCCTCCATATTCCTGCGCCAGCTGCCTCTTCCGATGGCAAATGCGGTGGCAATATGATTAGCCAAAACAACCTTTGGACGCAGAAGATATTCGTTCAAGCCGCTGGTTTGTCCTGGCTCACGTTGACCTCCTCATGTTCTTTTCTGCATACTATTATTCGAGATGCGTCAATAAAAAACAAACATTACCAACTGGAACATTTCCCTCTACCTACCTCTACGACGGAACTGGGTCATAATTCCTTTCCGTTTGTTTGGACATGTTTATACACCCTCAAATGTCTTAATCTTAATAATTCGTTGGTTGTTGGTCAACAGGTGTTGCACTGATGTGGCAAGCATTACTCTGATTAGAAGAAGAAGAAGAAGAAGAAGAAGAAGAAGAAGCGATCGCTGGAACAAGGGCTTTATTCGCCTGACGTTTCGGATTCTCACTTGAGCCCATCATCAGAGACAGTGGCAGTGTCAATGACAATGTCACAATGACACTAACACTGCCCTTGCTGGTGGATTCAAGTGAGAATCCGAAACGTCAGACGAATAAAGTCCTTGTTACAGCGATCGCTTATTCTTCTAATCAACTAGTTCCTGGAACTCGCATCTTCGTTTGTATCGGCAATTATTGTGATTCCTGATGATAACCAATCTAAAAGGCAGGTTTACCGGATGAATATGTGTTGTAAAGTGATTTAAACCGTCGAGAAGTTAGATTTTCAGAAAAGGCCTTTTTTCTTCTCTAACAGTAGACGCATCCAATAACAAAGCAAAGTAAAAGAAATTTCTGTCCAGGTGTTTAGCTATGGTCATAGGAATCTACCACTAAAACTGCAAACTGCCAATATTTTTGCTGTTTAAGGTTATTTCGACTCTGTGAAAACATTAGTCAGACAGATTTAGCAAAGTCTCTGTCTCATTCAGCCAATACCAATATAAAACCATTATTTCTAATCTCATACCCCTAAGTAGGAAAACAGTAGGACGCGTGGCCAGAAACATAAGAACTTCTTCGTTTATTGCTAGAGGGGTGCTCACGGATCGTTTTTAAAGAGCTTCCTCGCCCCGATGTGTCTTACGGTTTTCTTCCGAGCCCGCACAGCGGCGCATGCTATAGGCAGAATAACATTCCGTCGCCTTCCTCCCTCTCGGTTTATTATATATTATTGGTAAGAAAGTGTTGGCAAACGCTGCATTGATTTTTGTCGTCAGGGAAACCGGAATTTACTCTCACTATGCACCACTTATTATCAGAATCACTTTCGTGCAATTTGCAAAAACAATTTAAACTTACGGAATTTAGTCTGTCTGACGAAATTTCAACCATTATTCCCCAATGCTGTTTCGGTTAGAAAGGATTACATGGGAAGGGTTGTATTATCGATATTTACGCAGAGTAATCCCAAAATGTTTCAGTAACGCCTATATTCCAAATTGTAAATGGGTCTTTTATGACTATGTGCAAAACCATACTCACTGCGCAGTGACCACGTAAGTAGGACCATTTTTATCATTGGAATTTTATCCCTATGTTAATTCACATACATGATATTGGAGATGTGCATATAATTACCCTCTCATGCATTTATTTCACACGTTTAAATTTTTGCTTAAAAGAGACGTAGCTTTCAGTTTTAAAAATTCGATCATCATTCAATGTTTTAAAGAAGTGAAACGTCCACTGATACAGCCTTTTAACTGTCCTTTTATAAAAACTGTTTTTAAGACATATTGTTTGTCGTATGTGGCGGTATCTTAACGGCTTGGGAAAGCTGCATGATATTTGTTACACGGAACACTGACAACATGTGACTCTGAGACTCTGAAAGCAGCTGCAAATGCAAGTTAAGTTAGAAATTATTGGCGAATTGAAAAGTCCTTAAAAATCAAAGGCAGCATATATACCACAGACACCTCTTTCGTAGAGTGTGGGCTTTGCTTACCATCACAAAGAAACTCAATCAAAAGCTAGCAATTTAACTTGACGGAATTATCTTCGCATTTTGCTGCGTGGTAATCAATATAACAACCCCACCAAGGAGTCCTTTCCGCTTGACAATACACTTTAGAATTTCGGTTACCATTTAAACTGATGTGCCAGCTACCGTACTGTGGCAGGGAGATTAGTTTACTTGAGTACTAACGATGCGTACACAGCTTGTGTCGCTGTTGGAGGGTTGAAACCTTATGCCTTCTGGCAAATCCCCAAATCTGAACCTTGTTTATCAGATTGTTGCTAGCCAATAAATGCCATACAGGTGTCGTAAAGAAAAACAAATTATTGTTTTGCACCTTAAATTTGCGTTACCATCATGAAAGTTAATATTTTTTACAGATTTAGTTGCTGCTCACGTGCGTCTCCCATTTCAGGTTCAGGCCTTTGGATCAATAATATGCTGAGATCCACGCTGCAGTGCGGCTGAACTAGTGATGAGGCACTTGGTGAGTGCCGCGGTGATCAGACAAAACACAAAATAACCCACTCCACGATGCGTTGCGGGTAATATCTTCAGACTGAGCGTCTTACATCGTCTACGCAAAAATAACGGCTGACTAACAGTTTTCTGATACAAACAGAGATACCAAAGGAAATTACGATCCAGTGCTTTTCTCGGGCCAAATCATTGCGTTTAAAACCGCTCCTGGCAATCGAAAGTCCACAGATTTGCAAGGTTTTTAAAAAGGACGCTTTAAGAGCAGTAGTGCATCATTTTGCGGAGTCCTCAAACGTAAGTACTGCACAAATCTCAAATTAATCCAAAAACGTTAGTTATGCACACGAATCTTGGTTTCTAGTGGCCAGATTCCTAGCCTTAATTTTCATCTGATCCGATAGGAACTCATTTGAAAGCTTATCTATCTCTAATATTTGGCAACTTGCATGGCCTTCAGAAATCCACAATTATTTCGCAAATTCTGAGATAGTCTTGCGCTGCACCTCAGTGATACTTTGGAGTTGGGAAAAGGATTAAAACCATAGAATCTTTGGTGTTTTGTAATGTAGTCAT